>CM060963.1:33559570-33717070 GCA_030765045.1 Tenodera sinensis | reverse complement strand
GATCATACATTCATTGCTAAACACTTACCTGGGTAAGTATCCGCATTGTTATGTATTAAGCACAATGAGAAACACTTTGTTTTGCTATTTTCTCTATTTCAAATACATACTCAGTGAGCTTTATTATAAGGTAATTAGTGCAAATAAATGATTTGTAGTATTTGAGTTGACCCATAGACATTATTGGCAATGGTCTTCGAAACACATCCGGATGAAAAGTTGTTGTTGTTGTTTTCTAGTGCCTTGCATCTGGCAATGAAGCCATTAGCATTCGTGCTTTCCAATACTTTTGAACTGTAGTTTCTTCTGATCTTAATGCTTCACAGGTCTTCAAGTTCCGGATGAAAAGTAAGTTAAGTAAAAACTAAAGGTGGCTTTAGGACGACTGAAATACTTCTACAAATCATTTGAAAAGTACTGTTTATATCCATTTGTGTATGTTAAGGGAAGTGCAAATAAGTTTTGGATTAAAAATATATAATCTATATAATTTGTGAATCTAAAGCTTTACTTATACTTTTAATGAAAGTTATATTGAGGAAGTATTTCACTATTAAACAAGTGCTATTAGCTCTTTTTACTTGTTTATTCTGTCCAATAATTATTTTTATTTTTGTGAAATTCTGAATGAATTCTAATGAGAGCTGATTGTTGATATATTGCTGCTTTCTTTTTTTTTTTTTAATTTTCTCCATATGAGAAAACTGTAAATATGGACACTCAGACCTAAAGATAGAATTAATAATTTAACAGAATATACAATGGTGATTAAAAAAGTAACAGTAAACTAATTTTTTCAAAGTATTCATTTCAGTTACAAATACAAACACATAGTTTTTCAACATCACCCTCCTTTTCGAAGCATTTGTCACATTGTTGCTCCAACTGTTTTACTTAATCAGAATAAAAAGTTTTAGTTTATGTTCAGAACAAAGAATGCACCACTGTTTAACTTCATTACTTCCAAATCTTCATCCTCTGAGAGTATTCTTCACATGCTAACCTAAAGGAGTGAGATCAGGGCTCATAGGGGATGCATGAGCTGAAATTTCAATCTCAGAATGAGGTCAAGAGCTGTAGTGGCATGTGGGGCATGCATTGTCATGAAGGTTAAGAGTGTCTCTAGATAGAAGTCCTGTATTGCTGGCTTTTTATTCTCCAACACAGCAATCTAAGAGAATTTTTGCTGTTTTACCCATTTGCTGATAGTGCTCCAGTACTATTATTTGGATTGATCCACATCTCTCTTGGAGTACTGATATTGATAAGTTAATGCATAAATTCACTCGTTTGTGCTATGCATTCAGAGTTCTTAGTGATGTTGTTACTCTTAATGTCTAGCAATCACTATATTTTGGCTATGTGCAAACTCATGTCTCCTATGCCATACCATTATGTGGTGCATCACCAAAAGTCTCCTGGTATTTAAAATTCAAAAGAAAATTATGAGAATAATGAAAAAGGTACCTATTCAAACCTCTAGTAAGGGTATCTTTCAAGAATTAAAAATATTACCTGTTGCTTCTGTGTACATTTTAGAAACAGTGTGTTTTGTCCACCAAAATGCAAAATCTTTCAAAAAGAATTCTGAGTTTCATTTGCATAACACCAAAATAGCAAATAATTTGCATTTAAAATCCTGCAGGATGATACCGAAATTTAGATTTCCGATCAAATGGGCTTTTAAAAAAGACACGTTTTAATTTAATTGCCGGATGTGAGATTTGCGATAAGTGTTAAGTAATAACATAAATAGATAATAGAGCAGGAAGTGTTGTAAGGTGAGCAAGATATGAGTAAATAATAGTCGTTAAATTTTTAGGATAAACACATTATTGGTTTGAAATTAACGAGTCATGACATCATACTACATAGTTTAAATACACGTTCGAAAGTCAGCAGGAAGTGTTGTAAGGTGAGCAAGATATGAGTAAATAATAGTCGTTAAATTTTTAGGATAAACACATTATTGGTTTGAAATTAACGAGTCATGACGTCATACTACATAGTTTAAATACACGTTCGAAAGTCAGTTCTACAAACCTTAAAAGTCGCGCGATATATTTAATAAAATATAAAGTAAACATCGTTTAATCCTAAAAAGGTAATTATATATTCGAAATTCATAAAAGAACATGTTATAATAGAAAGGGACATTTCTAAATTGCGGGAAAAGGAAATATCATTTTGGATACGAGGCTTTCTTGGATGACGTCATGACATTCAAATTGAAGAACGGTCTTCTTAGCGTGGGTAAGAGAGAAAGCGTCTGGTCACTACTCAACCAGAGACCAGTACGGCAGGTTGTGTTGTGCGGACGTGAGTGAGATTCCTCTACATATACAGTCGGCATAGCTCCTGAAAATATTTAAAATGAAATAAATAATATGCAAAGTTGTTCTTGGGTTGTCCATTACACCTACGCAAACCCGAGATAAAAGTAAGAGATCTCAAGCTGACTAGCCGGAGCGAAACACATCAAAGGGCAACACCACGTCACCAACGACATTTAAGCATCAACGGCCGATACAGCGATACATCAGGAAGCGAAGAACGACTTATAGCTTCAAGGATTAGCAAAAGCCTCAACAGAATTGCCCATAGGGGAATTTGTTTATAAAATAAATAGCTAGAGAGAATAAAATCACTGGATAATGAACAATTTAAAACTAAATAAATAAACTTTTATTATTTTACATGCCATATATTTGCCATACAAGAATTTCTAAATCTTGGTGTCTCACTGTGTTGGCTGAAGCATGAATGCACTGGTAGTGCCAGAATAGTTCTCCAAATGGTTTGTTTTATAATGTACTGCAACTAATACTATGACTACTAGTATGACTACTACTACTACTACGACTACCACTATGACTACTACTACGACGACTACCACTATGATGACTACTGCTATGACTACTATTATGACGACTACTACTACGACAATGACTACACTGAACTGGATTAATTCTTGGAATACTCCTTTGTTATTTGAGTCCTCCGACTCATCGTGTCTGCATAATGCTAATTGTAACTTTCCACAGGATAATATGCAATTAAATTTAGCACGTACTAGTTTCTGTCTGCTGGCTGGTTATGCTTTAGGTTGACTTCCTGATACTGGGAGTCAAGTTTAGCTCGGATATCTGTGCTGCCTAATACAGCTAGGTTCATCTCATTGTATATACCTATGCTGCTTGGAGTTCTTGTGAGTCTTATTTTTCCCAAACGTGAACTAAACCCACCACACCTTTCTTTGACTAATTGTTATCGCCACCAAACAGAATGCACCCACATTCACAGATCCATGTGTTTTTTATGTAAATGTCTATTGAATTTTCTAACGTGGTTAACCCTTGCACTTTTTTGTTCTGTGTTTATGTGCAGATCAGGAGTAGGTCTTTCCATGGATTTTACTCTCACCTTGTCTTCTAACAATAATACAGAGAATGGGCTACTTAGTAAACAACTCACTGTATTCATTGTACTCGTACTTAAACAAAAGCAAACATGTACAGCACACACGTAATCACTCACGCACTCGAGTGTTTACCACGTGTTTACTGTTCCTACATCCAAGCTGATCCAAGCACATCTCTTTCAAACATACGGGATTACCGACAGTGCAACCAACTTTATAGAAAACAATTATTCATATAATTGCAAGTGTAAACAATGGAAAATTAATTATATAATAAGACAAGATTTTCTACATTTATGCAGTAGAAGTGATTGATGGCTTATTCCTCATTTTGCAATATAGCACATCTTGCTAAGTGTGAGATAAAGTTGGTACAAATAATTTACATGTGCTGCCAACAGTAGCTGTTACAGATATGAACTGGCACAAATATGAGCTACTCCCCTTCCCCTCCAAACTCCGCTAGTGCCCAGACTTGGCACCCAAAACACTGTAAATCCGAGCCAGATATGAAGTGGCACATATCCATAGAATAGTAATATAATAAGATTGCAAACTTGTAACTCGCTGTTGCTTCCTTCAGCTTCTATGGTTTTCCATTGCAACACAAACCATTTCATTGCGCCTTTAAGAGTAATAAGATTGATGCTCATATTCTCATTGTAACCATGGAGTATATAAATAATTTAAAATTGTATTTTTACATTTTATTAAGGTAGTGCCATGGCACGGAGGCACTATCCCCGGAGCGGCTACCGGTGTCACATGAAATGGTACTCTTTTAGTTTTGAGGTTTCCTGTGTACAATGAATATATTTACTGTATATATCATTGACGTGGAGGTTTTTAAAAAAGAATTCTTCTATTATTGTACAAATTGAGTTATGATTAATCTCATTCTTGATCTCATTAAATATCTTGTGATTTTCTCTTTTGAAGTTATTGTGTTTTGTACATTAAAAATCTGATGTGTTGCACTCACATGACTTTCTCTACTTTTGTACTAACCATTTTTACAAACACTTATTCCTGTATCTTCTTTGTGTTAGTTAAAATAAACATTTGTATAAATTATCTTATTGGTTATTTCCTTGTAGGTGCAAGGGGAATATTAGAATACAGTAGGCTTTGTGCAATAGTCAAATCTTTTAAAGCTTTGAGATTTCGTTCTCTTTGCACACTTAACATATAAAAAAATGAACAATGATGTTCCATTTCACACACATAACAAGGAATATCTTCAAAATGGTTCAACCTACAAGAAAATTTATTGAGACATAAATTGTGTATTTTAGCAAAATCTACATTTTTTGTATAGTATGATTTGGTCTATCTCTAACGGTTTACCAGTTATGCAAAAGTCGTCCAGAATGAATACGACTACAGGGACTATATGTAGCCAGGAAGTTCAAGATATACATTTTATTTGTCATAAAAATATCTCAAACATATGGCATTTTAATCAAATTCGTTAGAGCCATTTTCAAGAAAATCAAAATTTTTTAAAAATCTTCCATGTAAAGGGTAGTGTAGGGTGGAGCTATTTTCTTCAAAATCTTTGTGTCGCATCCTTGAAAGACATTAAACTTAAATACCAACTTTGGTTTTTAACCGACTTTTCAATTTTGAGTTATGCTGTCTACAGACACACACACACAGGCACACAGACACAGACACACAGACCTTTTTCTAAAAATTCTTTTTTTGGATTCAGGGGTCCTCAAAACATATATTTCTGGTGAAATCTCCACATCAAATTTTTGGGTGGAATACAATACTTTCCCTACTTACCAGTAGAGAAAGTAAAAAGGAAATATGTGAGAGGAAGTGCAACATGCTTGTTAGTTACATTATTAAGATTATATATAATTATATTACATTGTATTTATTGTTTTATATTTTGATGGTGCCATGAATTCCATGCAATTCTTATGGCTAATAAACCAAAATCTAAGAACAGCCCATTCATATATCCTAGAAGAGGGTGAAAAAGATCTTTTCACCAGAGGGTTGAAACTTGAATTTCTTCTTGGCTAGAGGAGACATGTTGCCAATCTGACCTTTTGCTTTTTGGTTCATAGTGATTCACTCAGGTTTCATCCCATGGTGATATGTACCAGTAAGTTGTCTCCTTCAGCATTACATCACACTAGAAATGCTGTGAAAGTCTGAACACATATCATCTTGTGTTCATTAGTGAGCATTGTTGATACTCACCATAAACACAAAAAATGGTACTTTTGAACCTCTTTATTAATGGTATGAGCAGGTTCAACACTGACACTCAGTTCCCTGACCAAAACTTTTGCAGAAATTTGCCAATGCTCATGAATCATGGTGTCAGTATGTCCCACACTCTCATGCTGGGATGGCCAGAACGTTGCTCACCTATAACTATGTCCACCTTTAAACACATCTACCCACTTGTAAATCCTCTCCTGCTAATACAGCATCTCCATATCTTTCCAGCATCCTTCTATGCATTTGTCAAGGTTTTGCGTCCTCTGGTCACAAAAATCTCATTATTGCTTGTGTTGTTTTGTAATGCACACAACTAGGGGCACAGCCATCTTGTTTCAACTATACTTCCTATTCAGCATATGATTTCTGTTGGCATGTCTAAAAACTTTCTCAAAGCATGTATTTTCACTTCCAGGAGTTTGCAATGACTGGAGAGTTAATTGCATTGAATACTATTAGTTTTCTGTTATTTTTTTAATCATGCAATACAGCACAACTTAACATTTTATGACTGCAAGATTATCAGCTATTTTTCAACATAAACTTTTATATATTTCTCCAATAACACTTGTTTCTATTTTTTCAATTGCACATATGACTTGGTTTTTCTCTGTGAGCATCTAGTGCTAAAGCAAAAGAAAGTAGTAAATAAGAAAGATAATTAAGTACCAAAAATGTCGAAATTTTCAGTGGTACCACATGTCAAGTGTGCAGCAAATCTGTGGCTCGGAGATTAGGAAAACAAGGCTATGAGTGTCGAGACTGTGAGTTGAAATGTCACAAGCACTGCCACATTAAGGTTGACACCAACTGTACAAATTCAACAATACAGAGCATTGAACTGTAAGTATTAACTTTGTATACTAGACTTTTACTTGAAAAACTGTACATCTTTTCACTGTCTCTCTATTTAGATCTATATAGATGACATTGTTTTAGAATGTATAGAGGACACTTTAAATGTATAGTTAATGCACTCGTTAGATTTTATCTAGGAGACTGCATGTTTTCACACTATAAATATATACAAAGATGTCTACATTGATGTTTTGAAATAGAATATTATTTCCTTTCTGTTTTATTTGATCAACATTTTAATGTGAAACTGTTTTTTCCCCCAACTGGTCTCTTCTGCCTGTACTGAGTGAATAGGTAAGCAGATTGCCTCATAAGTGGCATGGAGTGTCAGAACTTCTGTGTCCTTTTCGTGTATGTTTTTGTGTAGTAATAAGATGAATGCAGTAAAACAAAAATGTTGCCTTACTATATACCACTGGAATGCAGTTTGATCACTAATAATATTATTCATAACTCAGATTATATATTTTAAAGAATGTTTTCAGAGTGAAAATTTGATAATAAAAAGCAAATAACCACAGAGTAGCAATTTATTTGATTGTTTTTTGCTTTAATTTTATATTTTGCCTTTTACTTATGCTCATGTATAGACAGTGCATTGTTGCAATTAGTAACAGCATAAGTGATAAAAAATTCCAGAGAAAATGATGTGCAAATAATAGTCACATATGTAGCCACTGTTATCATTATGCTTACCCAGTTGTATATCATGTTTTACTCCCACCTGCACCTAAAAAGCTCTATTAGCATTGTATTATTGCAATATTTCTGTAATTAAACCTATCTGCTGACACCCTGCACTTCATTTTGCCAATCTCAGTGTGTTGAAGCATTGTTTAGGGTCAGTTATCATGTTTGTGTCTTTTCTTGTTGTCTACCTGCTTTTGCCTTTGTAGGGTGACATTAATTTTCAATTTATTAAGTTGACACATCTCTGCCATCAGAAAACTGAACATAGGAACATAAGTTATAATTCCACATTGTAAAACTTAGTAGTACCAGGGATACCTTTTTAATGGATTTTTTCAGCAAGAACGCATGTTCAAGTATGTTCAAAGTATGTTCAATAAGTAATGAAACACATTTTTTTTCTGAAACAGGGGTTGTTTTATTCAGCATTCAAATACATCATGTTATTCCCCAATCTTTTAGCTATACAACATTATTTTTCAACGTAATCTCCATTCAATGCTACTGCTTTACGCCACCTTGAAATGAGGGCCTGTATGCCTCCACAGTACCATTCTACTGGTTGATGTCGGAGCCAATGTTGTACTGCATCAATAACTTCATCATCCACATAGTGCGTCCCATGGATTGCATCCTTCATTGGGCCAAACATATGGAAATCCGACGGTACTAGATCTGGGCTGTAGGGAGGATGCGGAAGAATAGTCCACTGAAGTTTTGTGAGCTCCTCTTGGGTGCGAAGACTTGTGGGAGGTCTGTGTTGTTATGGAAAAGAAGTTCATTCAGATTTTTGTGCCTACGAACACGCTGAAGTAATTTCTTTAATTTTCAAAGAGTAGCACAATACAATTCAGAGTTGATCATTTAACCATGGGGAAGGACATCAAACAGAATAACCCCTTCAGCATCCCAGAAGACTGTAGCCATGATTTTACTGGCTGAGGGTATGGCTTTAAAGTTTTTCTTGGTAGGGGAGTGGGTGTGGCGCTACTCCATTGATTTCTGTTTTGTTTCGGGTTCGAAGTGATGAACCCATGTTTCATCGCCAGTAACAATGTTTGACAAAAAACTGTCGCTATCAGCCTCATGGTTCTCCTTTGCCCTTTATAGTCTTCGGTTAGACATCAAGGGACCCAGTGGGAACAAACCTTTGAATATCCCAACTGGTGAACATTTGTGACAGCACTACCAACAGTGACGTCAAGTTGAGCAGAGAGGTGTTTGATTGAGATCCGGCCATCATCTTGAATGAGTGTTCGCATGCTCCAACGTTGCAGGAGTCATAGCTGTGCACGGCCGCCCAGCACACGGGAGATCAGACAGTTTTGCTTGACCTTGCGGCAATGACGACACACGCTTTGCCCAATGACTCACCATGCTTTTGTCCACTGCCAGATCACTGTAGACATTCTGCAAGCACCTATGAATATCTGAGATGCCCTGGTTTTCTGCCAAAAAAAATTCGATCACTGCCTGTTGTTTGGAACGCACCTCCATTACAGATGTCATTTTAAAAGCTCTGTATAGCACTGTCAATCCAATCGGAAGTCAATGAAACTTTACAAGATGAAGCGGGAATGTTTGAAAATGTTCCACAAGAAATGTCAGGTTTTTCCAACCAAAATTGGCCGAGAAAAAACATGTATTGCATTACTTATTGAACTTCCCTCATATGTAGTCAGATGCTTTCATTGCATATCTACCATGTGAATTCAAACTTTGTCTGTTATTAAATTTTTAAATTCAAATGACAAAAGTACTCATGCCAGAACATCAGATGCTAACAGAATTGTATTACTGTGCTCTTAGTGTACATTTCTTAAAAATGAACAGTTACAACCTTGCTTGTTTGTTTATTACACTTTATAGCTAAGTGCTGAGTAAGCAGAAAACAGCTTAGTACTCCTGTCCCTGAATGAATATCATGGTTCATCAAGGGCTAAATATTCTCAACAACTGTTTGTAATTTGTTTAAACATTTTCTGTCACATAATGGTTTGAAGAGAGTAAGCAGTTGCAAACAAAAGTAACATTATTAGTGAACATAACCTTCTTTGATAATATAATATTAACAACTGTTACTGAACACTAATACTTTTTAAGTGAAAGTTTGAAAGAACTAGTCACATTTTTAATGCAGTGGATTAATATTGCAAAAGTTTTGAAATTTCTACAAGATAAAACTTAAAGAAAATAATTGCCTCTCGTAAGAAAAACACATAAGCAGAAATTATTCATGGTTTTTCTTTGCTGAGTCAAGTTCTCTTAGATAACTGTGTGAATGATGTGATGTGTCATATATTGTCATGAAAGCATCCTTTTATATGTCATCAGTACTTTTTGTATGTAACTCAAAATGAAAAGCTGGGAATAATCTAGAAATGATGAAATTGGGTCATGTAGGTTGCAAAGTAGGTCTGTTTGACTCCTTTTTTTTTTTTTGAAAAACATAGCATACAAAGAGGAGGTGATAAAAATTGTACAGGAAGGATATTAGTGTAGGAAGTTTGTACTTTAGAATATGAGTGCCTAGTTTCGAATATACAGTTAAACCTGCTTTATATGTAACCCAGTTCAGAGTAATCTGCATTTATATACACATTTATGTAGGTCCCGGCAAAATGTAATTTAAAAACATGTTAATAAAATTATTATTTATATTATGCCAACAAACATACTGTTGGTGTTTTTAAGTACACAAGCCGTGTGTGGGCAATGTTTGAACTGGTTTGAGATTTCAATGTCATTCTGGCAGCTTAATGGTTAGAGCACCTGCCTAGTAAGTGGAGGTTCTGTGGTTCAAATCCCAGCTGTGGTATTAAATTTTTAAGTTTCAGTTCTACCTCTCATGTTAATCTTATATGTAATGCATTTATACATAATTTGCTGTTATACATATTAAATTTCGGTGAAATACAACTGAGTTTTACATAATTACAATGAGCATTTTGTGACTTTGGGCGTGACAGTGTCAAACCAACAAATGAGAAGTAAAGATAAACATTTTCAGTATCTGGTGTTTAGTGATTAACATCGGTTTTGTCTTTCAGTTCTCAGTTGCTTATAATCAGCCATGGAGAACAGTAAAAGGAAATGTTCACTAGACCAGAAAGTAAAATTCGTACAAGAGGTGGAACTTAATCCACACAAAACCAAAACGAAAATGTTTCAGACTTAGGAATTGCCTATACCACGCTACTCAGCCATCAGTAATAATTACTTAATGTAAGGAAAGTGAAGCTAGCCAAATTAACTGATTTCTTTAAAGCAGGACCAAGTTTAATAAATGTTTTCTTCATACATATATTTGTTGTAAAATTTTACACGTGTAGGTTCACTGTATTGCTTTTTCTTTAAACAAATATGATGCATTATCAAAATCTCATTTGTAAATAATTCTGAGTTACAAGTGATATTCCCTCTTTCCCTTGATATATGCATAAATCAGGTTCAAGTGTATTTAACTCAAATTTGTCTCCATGTTGTTTTGCTGTGAGAAGAATAAGAAACTTGATTGATGGTGCAAACTACTTTAGTACTTTGTGGAATTTACTTTATTAGGTTTCACTAATATTGTTAGCACACCGTTGAGCTTTAAGCAGCAGATATTGTTAATACTAGTAATTTAGGTCTTCTAATTTGTAAATTTCTTCTAACACAAAATGCAGCATTTAATGCTTCCTCAGAGCAGATTGTTTCGCTAAGAGTATATTGAGAGGGTCCCCTCTATTGTGTTTATGTCGTTAACAGCAAAAGAAGGCTGAAGGACAGTTTTACAACTTCTTGGAATGTGGTCGTTAAGAGTTGAGTTTACTATAGGTATATGTTTTATGGGCTGTTGCCCTCATTGTCGGCTGCTATCCAATGCTGTATTCAAAGAGCTGCCTCACTTGGATAGCTCTCTAGGTCTGGCAGTCTACACTAGCTGACAATGTGGGCAACAGTTTGTGAAAAACATGCACTGGTTAATATTATGTAAATAGAGCACATGAAGTGTTTCTAAATTCAATTTGAAACTTGCATGTGAAAGTTCCCATGTAATTTACAATGAAGTTTGTTTCCAGAAAATCTATTTGGCTGCCTAGTGCAGAAATTTGGCAGAATTTGTATAATGATAAGCAATGTGCAATAGCACTGTTCAATAAAATAATTAATTGGTGGGTGTACAATGGTATGACTCTGCTACACTGTACCTCTTCAAGAAAAACTTCTGTTCATCAAAAAATAGTATGAACAACTGAATATTTGAGGGTGGTTCTGTCACAGTGAGTCCATGTACTTGTTACAGTGCCATTCTAATTCCTAATTTGGTAGACAAGTGTGTGTGTGTGTGTGAAGAGTTCTGCACATCAACTTGTGTTTCTATCTACTACTTGCATACTTTGGGTTGTCTTCTTAGCACAGTGGTAGTGCTGCTTACCAAGTGGAGGACCCAGGTTCGATTCCCAGTACCTGCATGGGTATTTTCTCCCACTGGAAGACCCTGTCCGGGGTGTACTCAGCCTTATTAGATCCCTGAGGGGCTAATTGAGGAGCTACTTCACTGAAAAGTAGTGGCCCCTGGTGGAGAAGACCGCATATCTGGCTGGGAGGGACCGGAGAACTGACCAGGTCCCACCTCCAGTACTGCACCCTGTTCATGATGCCTGTGGTTGGGGGGTAAATCTTGGCCCAGATGGGCTGTTGTGACATGGGGTTATGCTACATTACTTGCACACTTTATCTTGAGCACTGGACTCTAATGCTCTGAACAGTCTGTCAACCAGGCTTGTGCTTTGCCAAAGTAAGAACTTAGGCTGTCCTACTCCAGTGTTACCACTTGGGCATTTCACTGTATTGCTATTCTCTTACAATATCATACTGTTTACTTTGTATTTAACCATTTCAGACAGTAATTTTAGTGCTAAATGCCAAAGGAAATCCATCATCAACACCACAAATTCCTATAAATAGCAAAAGAAAGAGCCACGTGTTTAGTCATTTACTTTAGCGTTGGCTAATCTGTGAGGCTAATAGTCGTTGTGTCCTCGTTGTTGGATCGCCATTTGAAGCTGAAGTCGTTGTTCGGTTCTCGTTGTCGCCCGTTGATTTGGTTCTTTCTCGCTAGCTCAGCTTGAGATCTCTTTATTTTATCTCGGGTCTGCGTAGGTGTGATAGACAACCCAAGAAAACCTTTGCATATTATTTATTGCATCTTAGATACTTTCGGGAGCTATGCCGATTCTATATGTAGAGGAATCGCACTCACGTCTGCACAGCATAACTTGCAGTACTGGTCTGGGGTGAGTAGTGACGCTTTCTCGCGTACCCACGCTAAGAAAACCGTTCTCTTCACTTTTGAATGTCATGACGTCATCCAAGAAAGCCTCGTATCCAAAATGATATTTCCTTTTCCCGCAATTTAGAAATGTCCCTTTCTATTATAACATGTTCTTTTATGAATTTCGAATATATAATTACCTTTTTAGGATTAAACGATGTTTACTTTATATTTTATTAAATATATCGCGCGACTTTTAAGGTTAGCAAACCTGAATTTTTACTGATTTCAAACTATAGGGTATGACGTCATGACTCGTTAATTTCAAACCAATAATGTGTTTATCCTACGAATTTAACGACTATTATTTACTCATATCTTGCTCACCTTACAACACTTCCTACTCTATTATCTATTTATGTTATTACTTAACACTTATCGCAAATCTCATATCCGGCAATTAAATTAAAACGTGTCTTTATCAAGCCCATTCGATTTGAAATCTAAATTTCGGTATCAAATGCCCCCATTTATGTTATTTTATTATTTCATAATAAAATAATGTAAATGTCTTGCCCGAAAGAAAAATTAAAAATTACTCCTTTTTTTGAATAATCGGCAACACTCCCATTATATACAATTTTCAATTACACTGTTTTTGAAATTGGTTATTAACATATTTTCTCCTTAATCTTTTAACATGACAAACAATTGTATACTTGACTAAACATTAATCCTTAAATACTAATTACAATATCTTATGGTTTCTTCTGTGAAGCTTTTATATAAAGGTTAAATTTCAAGAGTCTTTCTTTATACTTCCTTCTTTTAGTTCATGTTTGCTCACTTCGCTCTCACTATCACTTGCACTGTGATTTTTCACTTTTGTTATTGTAACACATATCTGTACTAGATCCTTTAAGCACTAAAATGTACATATATTTATATAAATCCATTACACTCTTCAGACAAGTTCTTTCTTTGTCTTTCTGTGATAACTATCTATACATTTAAATATTTTAACAAATGTTTACAAATTAAATATTCTGTTTTCTCTCTATGCGGAGATGAACATTTTAACAATCTTTCTGAAGCTGTTATTGTGAGCTCTATACAATATATTTTTAAGCTCTTTGTAGTATATAGCAATTCACATTCTGCATTTTTCATGAATATGTAAGTACCTGACCAATATATGGTTTTCAAGTAAGCTAACATTTAAATTTTATCTCAAAGCTGATTGGGCGCCAATAGACAATGACACTTCGAATTTTTTTACATGAAATCAAGGTTCCAAGGTACCACACGGTTTCTTGTATGGTCGAAGGAGTTGTTTATGCCATCTTCCCAGACATTTTTCATTTTTAACATCTTTTAATTCATAGGTATGATAACCAAATTTGGATATAATTTCTGCAGGACCTTTATATAACAATTCCATCCTTTTGTTCCTACCTCGCAATGCACTTGATAACTTATGGTCTTTAACTAGTACCCAATTGCCTATCTTAGGTTCCCATTTATGTTTTCTACTCTTTTTCTTTAATTTTCGCTTCTCTGCCTTTTTCTTGATTCGTTCAAAAGCAATTTTCGCTCTTTCTTCTTCACTTAACTGAATGTCATTAATTTTCAGTGTTTTTGGTACCCCGATCAATATTGGTTCTGGTTCAATTCCTAACATTAATTTTATTGGTGCAAACCCAGTAGTTACATTAATGGTGTGATTGATAATCTTTTCTATCAATGGACAATATTTCACCCAATCCTTGTGATTATGATGTGTAAGTACACGTAAATAAATTCCTATATCTCGGAGGACACGTTCGGTTGGATTCCCTGATGGAAAGTATGAGGAACAATGATTTAGTTTTCTCTCGTCTAATGTCACCCTAATCTTTCCATTGGCCTTATTTACAATACATAGGGGATTCACAAATTCTGAATTCGAAATCTCAATAACCTCATCTTCTAACATTGACTTTATAACTGCATCTACCTCTTCTCTTATTGTACTAGGGATAGCTCACGCTTTATGTGTAAAAGGTTTGATAGGTATCATCTCAAACGAATGAGTATAAATATTACATTTACCAGGTTTCTCAGAGAATACTTCTTTATTTCGGATTAATATCTTAAACAGTTTATCCCTCTGTTGTTCATTTAGTTGATCAGCCCGAGTTACCTTTTCCCGCAATAATTCTTCTAAGTCTTCACTACTCTCCCTATCATAGTACCTAGTTGCGTCAGAAAACCTCAAATTGTCTATGAAATCATTTTTATCCCATTCTACATTTTATGTGAAACAATTTTTAAAACAAAACTTAAGCTCTTCTGAGCCATTTAAAGTCACCCCTTAACTAATTACATTATTTTTCACCAGTTTCAGCTGAGGATACTATGTTCACAAACTACATTGCTTACACATTTCTTTTGTTTGACTTCTATAAGCATAAGCTAGAATCAGTTCAGTAATAAACCATTTATGGCAGACACAAAATTTAATGGCAGTAGATATCTAACCATTACTATTTCCTATAGTCCAAATAAATTTTGTGGGTTCAAATGATATATCACCAGCTTTACTACATGATTTCACAATGTGTTTGTACAACACCGCAAGGCACGGTAAGCCTGTGATTGGATGTTGTGTTGAGCCACCTGCCATTAAATTTTGTGTCAGCCATAATATTGTACTCATGTTCAGGGCTTGCCGTATTGTGAAAGATAATTTGCAATTTTGCCATTTTGTAAGGAGCTATCCTTAATGTGGCAAACATTTTGGATAGCTTATAACAAAATTCTGCGATTTTCACAGGGGATCTTATGTGTTGACTGAATTTATCTGGTTACTATGTTTTGCATTATTTTAAGTTAATTAAAACAAGAAATGTGTATCAGCTTTTTTTTTCTTTTTTTTCAATTTTAGTCAGCTCAAATACAAATTTTTGAATGTAAAAATAATAAAAAATTATATATATGAAGATTTAACTGGTTATTATAGTTTGGAGTTTTATAGTTACTCTGGTTCTAAATGATTTGACTGTTGTATTTTATTTTATTGCACATTTGTTTCAGAACTATAGTGGGCTTTGTCACAATACAGAATATTGTGCTGGATCTATATGTAATACAAACACACTTTGGCCTATGGCATTTTAGAAGTATAAAAACGTGATTTATTTTAAGAATGTAAATTAAATTTGCAGTAATATTTGGTGCATTATTCTGCCTGTAGACTGCAGTGCCTTTACTTATGATGGAAATTGTGACATGGGACACCAATAGTTCTAACACAATTGAATTGACACTTATTTCTTCTTGTTTCTGTGCCACCTGTAAGCTTGTTCTCCCTTTTTATAAAGTCAAATTATTAACATCACTTATAAACTACTATTCCCTACATAGAATCATTCTGTTTATATAGCATGTCCAATAACCGAACTTGTTATGCAATATAATAATTCAATTCTAACAATGAAAATTTATAGGACTAAAATTTTTTGTCGATATAGGCACCGAATTAATTAAATTATATGGTAATATATATACATAAATAGCTCTTGCGGGATGACTATTTTATCACCCTGACCAGATGTGGCACTCCGCTGAAGTCTCCACTCATTGGTCTTTATCCATAATTCATTAATTCCTTTGCGTCCTATGTTTTCCCCACTGTCTCTTTCCAGCAGCTCATCAGAAGCTAAATGAATATACAATAGCAGCACTTTCTTGAAAACTTCTTTTGAAAGGACTGTCTTCATATGTGTGTTGTCTTGCTTTGTAGGCTGTTCTCCTTTGGCAGTTGCACAATTAGTATACATGTCCCAGTGTCAAAGTTTTTTCATTTGGCTTAGTGAAACTTGCAGGTGGGTCAATAATATGCACATATGAACTTCACATCCTCCTTTTCTTATAAATGCTCATGTTTCCAAATGATAAAATGTAAAAAAAAAGTTATTTTCAAAATTTTTGAGGACACCTATGGAGAAAAATAAATAATAAGAATACTCTCAAAAATAGGAATTTGGGTCTTTTTATAATGCGGTGCGCTGGTCAAAAACAGAAATTCACCTTGAAAAATTTAAACCCTTTGTTTGTCATATGGAATATTTTATGTAGTGTACTCAGGGGTCTCCGTCTAGGGGATATGTGAAAAGCGACCACAAGGTACCCAAGCTGAGCAGAACATTACTTCCACTTACTGGTGTTTTGCGCCTCACTGTAACTTTTCTATCTGACCTTACCTTGGTCATCTCTTGTTCTCTTCTGACCCCGATGCTATTAGGGTTCCCGAGGGCTAGGGAGTCTTTATTTTTCCAACCTCTCCATTTCTCTATAAAATCTTAACCCCTAACATGCTGACCTGTCATGGCATGTTATACGTCCTCTGATTGGTGATCAGAGGATATGGTCGGTGAATTTATTTTGATAATTCTCCCGGTCAGGTTGGTGAGACCCGTAAACCAACGACAGGTGTGGTCCTCCAGACATTCTGGGGGTTGTGAGAGAGCGATGTAACCGCCAAAACATAAAAATATGGTGCTCTCTAAAAAGCGGTTAATATTACTGCTATTGCTCTCTTCAATATCATCAGTGAAAAATATTGGAGAGCAAGAGGATTAATGACTTCATTGTCAGAAATCCAGCATTAGCTAACAACAACAACATTTTCTTTATTATCGACACTGTACTCTTTGACATTTACTTCAGTTAATTCCATAGCTCCTACTTTAACATATTCTACAAAGAATGTATCCCCTTGGATTTCTTCTTCCTCTTTTTCTCTTACAATAGTTTCTGAACTACTGTCTTCCACAAAAGGCACTATAATGGTCTCATCTTCAACTTTCATTTCTAGAATCATGTTTTTAAAATTCACCACAGCTTCCCAGGCATAAAGACAATCACAACCTATTATAATATCTGTCACAAGTCTTCCTACAATCAGAAATAAAATTCCTAGTATTCTCCCATTTATTTCAATATTTATCATTGCTTGAAATTTTACTCTCTCTTTTCGTTTTCCCACAGCTAGCGAGCAATATATCCCATTAACTGGTAAAGACATTACTTTAAAACCACTACTTTGTAAATTATCATAAAAATTTTGTGAGCATACTGTGCTATTTGATCCTGTATCTATAATTGCATTGTATTGTTTTCCATTTACTCCAATTTTGATTTTAGGTGGATCTCCTACTTTTTCGTTTTCGTCAATTCTATTTTTCCATTCTCTTTTCTTTTGTATCATCATTTGCCTTCCAGGACTATTTATTTCCGAGTACTTATCACAATCATTACTAGGATACCCAGTTCTCACTGAAGGCGCGTTTGACCGGGTCTGGCGTTTCCCTGATTTTTAGGTATTGCTCCTGTACTATTTCCCGAATTGTTACTTCTGTTTTCCTGCATTAAATCGGGGTTACTTCCTACCATGTTTTTGACCGTGTTAATGGCCTCAACCATTTCCGCATTTTCGGGGGAATCTCGTCCATTAGAATACCTTTCTCCCTGTCTTGGTGACCTCGGTCTAAACTCATTATCTCCGTTTGTCCAATACCCATCATTTGAATTTCTACTATGTCCAAAATAACGTCCCCGTCTACCTCGATCAAATCTATTTGTATTCATATAATTCACCCTTATATTTCTTCCCCTTTGATTACCATTTCTATTTTGGTGATGCCCTTCCTGGTTATATCTACCTTGATTTTCCCACCGGAATGATTCCATCCTTGGTACTGGTCCTTTATATCTTTCCCTAATCTCACTTCTATTCTGATAATACTGTGCCCCTTGCCCGAAAGAATTGACAGTTTCTTTTCCTTCATATTTATTTCCAAATGCGTGTTTTGGCTTATTGACTTCTAAGGCTGATAATAATTCGATCATAGCTGCAATGCTATCGGGTCGGGCTATGATTAGGTAGTGTTGAAGCGTTTCCGGAAAATGTGGAGTAACTATATTTATTAGATCTTTTTCATC
Organism: Tenodera sinensis; assembly: GCA_030765045.1. Classification (NCBI taxonomy): domain Eukaryota; kingdom Metazoa; phylum Arthropoda; class Insecta; order Mantodea; family Mantidae; genus Tenodera; species Tenodera sinensis. The sequence goes on along the minus strand of CM060963.1, from coordinate 33,698,615 downwards.
TAAGGGAGGATCCAACATCTTCGATTTTCTCGCTATTCTCATAAAATAGTTGACCATCGATTCCTCCGATCTAGGATTAAACTTTCCATTGCTTAATTCAACTCTAATATTAGCCTGCCTACTAGCTCCCCAATATCTGGTTAAAAAGATGTTTCTAAAGGTCCTGTAATCATTATTGTTACCCATAGAAAGGCCTAGCCAATTGGCAGCATTACCCTTTAGGCATTTTCTTACTATCACCATCTTGTACTCCTCCGGTATACGTTTCACCGTGAAGTACTCTTGTAACCCTTCTAAAAAGGCTTTAGGATCATCTGAATCTTCATTTTCAAAAACTGGAGGTGTCATTTCATTTAAGACATGGTTAGGCCAATGTAAATTTGAATTGTCACCTATCCCTGAGCTATTTCCGAGATCAGAATGGGAATTACTGTTACCCCTATTTTGCATCGAAATGTCAGCTGATACACCTGGTATTGCCTCGTTTCTTGCAACTTCGTTACTAAGATTGTTGTGATTACATGCATTTTCATTTAATTTCAAATTTTCTAAGGCCTCTTTTACCTGAGTAATTTCTGTTACTACTCCTTTTATTTGGTCTGTAACATCCTCCAAATTTCTAGCCTGCCTTTCACTTTCTACATCAGATCTTTCTATTCTAACTTTACACCCCTGTAACTCTTCTCTAATTTCTTCCCTTTGTTTGTCTAATCTATATGTTACCTTTTCCCTTTCTTTATCTAATTTTTCACTCACTTGTTGACCTAATTTCTTTTCAGAATTCTTTACTTCTTGCCTTATTATCTCTAATTCTCCCTTAACCTGTTCTCTATTTTCTTTTACTTCACTACTAACTTTATTAATTTCCTCCCTAACTTCTTCCCTAAAGGTTTCTAAAGCTCTCTTCTGATTTTCCAATTGCATTCCCAATTCCTGTTGTCCCTTCTCTAATTTCTGTCCTAACTCTTTACTATTTTCATCTATCTTTTGACTTAACTCTGTACTCATCTTTTTCATTATCTTTTGAAACATATTCTCTATTTCTGACATAATTGCTGGCCTTTCTGAATTACTACTAAACATTTCTGAACTACCTCTAGGTGTTTCTCTAACGTTCTGATCTTCTACTTCTTGGCATATTCTGCTACCAATTACATTCTGATTATATTCTTCCATCCTAACTACACTTTTCTCAATTTCCGGACTCTCAAAACCTAGAAAATCGCTATCACTGTCTTCCATTTCTAAACTATTTACACGTGTTTTTCTACTCACCAATATTTCACTTTTTTTTTTTTTTTTTTTTTTTTTTTTAACTGCTCTTAAACTTGTTCACTACACGTTTCACAGATGTTCACACGCTGGGCACCTTCTTGTCTGCTGGCTCGATGCTGGCCTGGTCGTCTTGGGGTTGGTCCATTCTTTCGACGCCACACGTTGGGACGCCATTTGTGGCTAATAGTCGTTGTGTCCTCGTTGTTGGATCGCCATTTGAAGGTGAAGTCGTTGTTCGGTTCTCGTTGTCGCCCGTTGATTTGGTTCTTTCCCGCTAGCTCAGCTTGAGATCTCTTTATTTTATCTCGGGTCTGCGTAGGTGTGATAGACAACCCAAGAAAACCTTTGCATATTATTTATTGCATCTTAGATACTTTCGGGAGCTATGCCGATTCTATATGTAGAGGAATCGCACTCACGTCTGCACAGCATAACTTGCAGTACTGGTCTGGGGTGAGTAGTGACGCTTTCTCGCGTACCCACGCTAAGAAAACCGTTCTCTTCACTTTTGAATGTCATGACGTCATCCAAGAAAGCCTCGTATCCAAAATGATATTTCCTTTTCCCGCAATTTAGAAATGTCCCTTTCTATTATAACATGTTCTTTTATGAATTTCGAATATATAATTACCTTTTTAGGATTAAACGATGTTTACTTTATATTTTATTAAATATATCGCGCGACTTTTAAGGTTAGCAAACCTGAATTTTTACTGATTTCAAACTATAGGGTATGACGTCATGACTCGTTAATTTCAAACCAATAATGTGTTTATCCTACAAATTTAACGACTATTATTTACTCATATCTTGCTCACCTTACAACACTTCCTACTCTATTATCTATTTATGTTATTACTTAACACTTATCGCAAATCTCATATCCGGCAATTAAATTAAAACGTGTCTTTATCAAGCCCATTCGATTTGAAATCTAAATTTCGGTATCATCTGGAAAAAAAAAACAAAATTTTGGAAACTGCAGCTCATGGCCTTCTATGATATAATTTGAAGTGTGACAGTGTAAAAGACATGAAAAGTCCTGTTGCTATTTTTCACAACAATGCCATCTGAGAGCTCAAAATAAAGCATGCAAGTAGTTAGTATACATAAACTACAAGTTGTGCAGAAATTCACTACAAATGAATTGCAGTATAGATGTTGCAGTTGTTTACCATTTACCATGACTTTGACAACTGCCTGTTTATGAATGATGAATGTATTGTTACTAATGGAGGCAATCTTAAGAATATAATTATCAAAAAATATGGTTCAAATAGTAATTTCAAGACTATAATATATCTACAGAAACTGTTCCATTTGTTGTCATTTCTTTGTAAAAATGTGTAAGTTACAATATTTTGAAAGAGGGAAACATTAAATGCTGCCTATACCTTTAACATTAGTTAAATTACACAATGCCCAATTACAACCCTTAGATGGGAGTATCACTTGGTATTCCTTCATTAAGGGATGACTATTGTGCAAGGAATTTAAATGAATGTGAAATATTCTTTTTATCATCACCTATTCTGTAAAAGAAATGTAGGTCATACATGATCTGAAATGAAACTAAAAGTTAAGTGTTAGATATAGGAGCTCCGGAGGAGGGGGCTGCCAGAAAATATAAAATGCATTGCACAAAAATATTAAAGGGAACACTTATAGAGTACTTATGTATGTGATGCCTCTTTTAAGGGCATCTGATGATAAATTTAAGCATAGAAAAACAAGGCACATGCTTAAATAATTCCTGAAATGTTCCATTTACATTTTTCACATGCCTTTCACTAAATCTTATTTGAAAATGCATTCGTGTTTAACTAGGCTAGATATCTGTGGTGGTGCAAATGGTTAATATTTTCTTTGCTTTAAGGAAACAAATATATATGGGTGTCAGTAAACTAGACATTCATTATGAAAATTGTTTACTACATTGATAAAAATTATTTCATTGGCTACAGGTGCACATATAAAGCACACTTCATAAAAATAAATACTTATTTTGTTCGTGTTTGAAAATTTTGATTTGAGAGATGATATTTTCTTATATGGAAATATTAACAATTGCCTTTCAGTGTTTATAGTTTGTATTTCTCTTAGTGTGCATTTTTCATGTGCATGGCATATTGATCCTGTGAATTTTGACTTGAACACTGCATGATTTCATTTTTATTGGTAATTGTTTGCAGCATTAGTTCAATTAGGACTTGTCATTATGTTAATATTAAATTCAACTATTTCTTTAATTCTCCCTGAGCTGTCACATGCAGAAGTATAGCTCCAGTTGAAATAAATATAATTCACATGGAGCTGCATACTTACTGTTTGCCATAGGGAAATGTATAACTTAAAATAATTACTATTTCCAGTTCACTATTTCACAGTATAAAGTTTAGCATGTGTTATTGACTATACAATTGTGATCAAAAATGCTTCAATTATAAAGTTGACAATGTTACATGTCCAAGGCACATTGCAAATGTGTTAGTTTTTAAATGGAAATTGCAGTTTCAGATATTACAAAGAATAACAATTAGAACAGGTGCTAGAGGAATGCTTTCAAGTTTGATTGCTATTGAAGATCAACAATGACAGTAGATTTCTGCAGAAGCTAGTTTCTAGCAAAGAATCCATTTTTCATATTGTTGGGACTGTTAGCTGACAAAATTACAACATACACAGATTGGAAAAAGTGTTTGTCTACAGGACACCAATATTTGGATTTGCATCAGAGAACCACAGCTGCTTCTGCAAATGTCACTAAAGATGCTAGAAGTGACATGGATTGAAACTGGGTATCTGTCTGCTACAAGATGTGCACACATAGAGGTTTATTAATAGTTAACCCAAACTCCTAGGAAGTTTTTGTATCATATACTGCAACCAACATAGTTATATCATTCAGTGAGTTACCAAAGTTTATTACTGGTAGCTTTTGTACAGAATTCCCTGTAAATGCCAGTAACTTAGAGTACATTTCTGTAGTAATTTATGTATTTTAAATAACTGAAAAGCTAGCTAAAATATGTCATTTTAGTATTGTAAAAAGCTCCAATATGATAACCATAGAAGATAGTCAAGGAACTCAAGATTCAGTAGGTAGTGTGCCTTCAGATCTCCACTTGCACTATTGGTAATAACATGTATTTGTAACATAGACCATCAAATTTAAACTTTGACAAATACTGCTTTGTTGCCTTTGCCCTAATTCCCATAATCTCATCATTTAGTACAGCATACTGAATGGATTACAGTATTGCTCTCTGGAGAAAGGCAATGGCTGATCTACATTCCATTTAGCATTACTTACTGTCCCTATCAACACCTTATTATAGTATCATACTCATAGCATACTAGCCTTTTTGTGCACTTAAGGTTCACATCAAACCCCCTGTATAAGACCTTCAGAGGCTCCACAGCTGTAGCGAATCACAGCCAGCAGTGTTGCTAGTCAGAGCTAGCTTCGTCTTGCTTAGTAATCACTAGATTAATGCTCAGACAGTAATAAGTTATTACAACCTTAAAACTTGACGTCAGATGTAAACAGAATGTTTGTGCAAGCATGTACAAAAAAGATCATAATTTTAGCTTCAGCCATTCAGTATTTATACCTACATGATTATATTTATGCGTGTTTTGTCAAAACTGCAGCAGACCTTGAGCTTTTAACAGAGGTGTGGATAACACTTGTGAGTAAGTGTACTGTTATGCTTCCCTCTTTCTCCTATCCATCCAGTGCTAGACTGAAGAGGCAAGTATGAATGACATTTCTCCATGCAAAACATTTTGTCTACCCCCTGCCCCTAACTGGCATAATGGAAGAGACCTTGCAGTTTTATGATCCTAAAGACAAGCTAAACTACCAGAGGTATATGTTCATGTAATTCAGGCTTACAGAGCCATTGATTTATATCACATGAAAATGCATAGGAAGAAGCACATCATTAGTTTTTAGCTCAGTTGAAAACATTGTTTTTCTGAAAGCGTCCGAAAGATTGGTTCATTTGAAAGAAAGTAGCTTTGCTGAAAAATATAAAAGTTCGCTGCTGTTATAATCAATTATAAAAATTATGCTCAGATACTTATTAACCTACCCTTATTTTCTTATAATTGTTTTCCTTCTCCCTACACAAATGTACTTTTACCAAATACAGGTAATGTAGATATGCTTTATTGCACAATATTCTTATTAAAATCATTAAAACCAAATCCATTTCTATACAGATAATGCATATTGCAGCTAGTGAACCTTAAGTACGTTTGTTTTAAACTGGTTTTTGAATTATAAATTGAAAGAAGTCTATGTTTAATCTTATGTAACATTTTGCAAAATTGGTTCATTAAATAATTAGGAATAGAAATATTGAATATTGTCACATATTTTAGAATTTTCTTATGGTCATGTTAGAACATATCTTGTGACACTTTAAAATGCATGAAGATGATATGTGGAATATGTACAATATATTACATTAATAATTTTTTTCCAGTGCATATATTCAGAGCCCGTACATGGATAGGAGAGTTATGCAACTGAAGAAGAGCTCTGGATGAGAAGATCCAGAGTTTATCTGCAGCAACAGTGAGATATGAATCTTTCACATGAGAATATTAAATATGTGAAGGAGGAAGACTCGGCAGAGAATAGTAAGATATTCATTAATCTCAGCTAATGCCACTAGTGAAGCAAGCAAAAGAAGTGCTTGAATACTGCTTTTTCATCTTCATGCATTGCCAGCAAGTTGCTTCACGGTTGTGATATCACAAGAAACAGCTTCATTTATCAAATACGTGACCTCTGGTCTTCCTACGTAAGTGGACTGCTACCTATTACTGAAGATTTAAAACTACATAAGAAAAAGAAAACAAACAGCTTCTTCATTCAAGTGTCCTCCTTTGTACTTACATGATAGATATGCAACACTTACAAGTTTACAGCCTTTATGAAAACATCACAGATATATTCCATTAATTTTTGTTCTGATTTTTTTTCTTTCTTTTTTATTGTGGGTATATTCTGAATGAATTTCACAGAAGTGGAATGATTGAGAATATTTTTCTTACTATGTATATTGTGATCATATCATTGTAGTAATTATTCATAGAAACAAAGTTATTTTATTATTTGAATGTTGATTTGGTATGCATTTTTTCTCTTTTTTTTTAATTTGAATATGCTTGACAGTGTCAAATTTTGTGTTAATCATTAACACATAGTAACAATTTTGAATATAAATGTAAACTATATTTATTTGAAACAATGTTTAATGAGATGGTATTTCTCTTTCATAAACCTGCACTGAAACTTCTGAACTTTTCCTTGCAAACAATATTATGTCCTTTATGTATTTGTTTTTACACTGATTGTCTCAAAACTGGATTTTCTGAACATTGGTTTCTCCATTGAAAGACATTGTATTAGAACATGAATGAGATGTAAATTGTGGCAGCTTTTGATTCTATAGGAGTAGATTTATAATGTTACACAAAATAACAGAATTTGCTACACTGGGTTTAGGTATGTAGGCACTCACTTTTATTTGGAAATGGGACCATGCCAAAAAAGGTGAAATAAAGAAATTGACTTCCATGCAGACTTGCCACGGCTTTTGTGCATCTACTGTTCGTGACCTAGAAATTAATTGTATTTCCCACTGAATTTTGGCTCTCATGAAATGATGAATTATTTTTCATCATTAATAAATTTTAAGGAGCAACAGGTTAGAAAAAAGCCTACAAGAGGACAAGTGTGTTGATATATTTTCACTAATGCTCATATTTTGCTCCAATAAATATGCATATATTTCAATATTTTAAGATATTTTGTAAGAATGAGTTTGTTTAATGTTCAACATTTTTTAAATTACATACTTTTACATTTTTAAATATAATTTAAACAAATATTATCATTTTAATGAAGTGTGCGTATTATACTAAGAATTCACAGGAATTTAAAAAATAATAAATGTATTCTCCTGAACTGCAAACTTTAATATACCTAATTAGTAAATGTTACTCGTAAAACTGGCAAGCCTGTATGTAGTGAGACAAATGTGAATGGCTGAACTAATTTATGCCACATTTTATATAAACTCTCATGGGAAGCAAGGAAGAGAATAGCTTCAAGGTTAACTCAGTGTTGGATAATTCACATAAATGCAATACATCTTTTGTTTTATTGTACAAAAGCCAGTGAGTGAATCATGTTGGTATATGGTTTTCTGCATAATTACCTGATATGTGTTCTAAGAATTGAAAAATCTTGACTTATAGTTTATTGCAGAATTTTAGATTTCAAAAGCTCAATAAAAATATTCACCAAATTTTCACTGCCATTTGGTAGCTTTCACCTTAAAAAGTACTTGGGTTTTTAGTCCTGTGTAGCTTTCTTTAAATGCTTTTCATTAGTCACAAAGAATTAAACTCCCTAAAGTAAAGAGTTTAGCTTTGTTCCACCTGTGGTTGAATCAAGTTTACATAAAACATGTTCAGGTTCAATGGTCTCAGAGTGGCCTAGTACAAACAATGCTATTTAAAAGCTATTTATTTTTTATTCAAATTTTAAAGTTGTGCAACATAGCCATGTGCACTGAAGGCAATGTAATACATGCTATAAGCAGCATAATAAAACCAGGACTGATAAAACAAAATGCTTTGAAGAAATTTAAGTAAAAATAAAAAAACACTCCTTTTTCCCCTGCTTTTTTTAAGGGGGGTCAATGAATCACAGGATTGAGGCTTAATCTAAAATTTGTAATAACTAAATAAGTGTTGTGTATTTTAATGCTTAACTTTTTTTCCCATAAAATACTTGCTTGTGATGCTAATAGATAATGGTTTTACTCATCTATCCATCCATAATGGAAACAGCAAGAATTTAATATTGTAGACAGCATTAATCAAAATTGCAGTAGAACATCTTTGTATTTTAGCATTTCGTTATAGTCATAATTAACATGTCCAAAACTGTTGTAAGACAGGTTACCAAAAAAATGAGCACAAATTTGTGATGCGTATCATTAGTAATGCAGATATGTTCTGCAAATAAAATATTTATTTTATTTTTGTACTCTGCAAAATATGGTTTTGATATCCATTACTAGCTTTGTGATACTGAGCATATATTTTGCAGTTTGTGTATTTGATTTTGCTTGTTGTAACATTTTGATGCACATGTAGGTAAAAATCTCATACCAAATCAATTATCAACAATGCTTTGTCTAGTTGTTTTGGAGTGAGTCAGCTTAGAACTTGGAAAGAAACAAGAGAAAAGAGGAATGTATCATGGTTGAGCACAATATTTCTACTCTGCAAAGATATTTTGTACATTTTTTAAATAGTTGCTTAGAACTAAAATATAAATATATATTATTTTTGCTGTCATTGGTGCTTCTGGTACTACTGTAGCAAATAAAGTTGTTAATGGAGTCAGAGTATTTATAAACTTTTATTTACATTGATTTATGAAAATTTATTGCATTATTATACTGAAAGAATATACACTTGAAATAAATTGGATTGTTGACATCCTTATTGATTTCACACATATCTTTGGTCACAGCTTCCCATGTTCTGCTGTAATGTTGCAAAATTGAAAATTACTTACAAATAATGTTATGTAATTATGATTAATATGACATACTTGTTTTCATTCACAATGCTGTATTAAATTACACTTACATGCAGAACCTGTATATTTAACTCAAGAACTTGTTACCAAAATACTGAGATGTACTTAGGTTTTAATGTCAATAAATGCTTTTATTTATGTTACTTTGGTTATTGCTGAATATTCCTGAGCAAATACTACACAGGAATGCAGTATTACCTTTAAAAGGAAATCTCAGAGATTTCTCTCATGATTTTGATGGCTTATTCCGAACTTTGCATATTTTGAGAAAAAGTCTGTGGTCCCCTGTAACTGTCTATTCCACTAATTCCTACTTAAACAGAACACATGGTTTCATCTTATTTGCAATAAATTTAATTTAATAGTCTCTTCAGGAAAAGCAGTTTTTATATGGATGGAAGGGGTACAGATATCATTCTCATAGGAAGTGATACAAAGGTGAATTATATAACTTTCTTCTTCTTCTTCTTCTTCTTCTTCTTCTTCTTCTTCTTCTTCTTCTTCTTCTTCTTCTTCTTCTTCTTCTTCTTCTTCTTCTTCTTCTTCTTCTTCTTCTTCTTCTTCTTCTTCTTCTTCTTCTTCTCCTTCTTCTTCTTCTCCTTCTCCTCCTCCTTCTTCTTCTCCTTCTTCTTCTTCTCCTTCTCCTCCTCCTTCTTCTCCTTCTTCTTCTTCTTCTTCTCCTTCTCCTCCTTCTTCTCCTCCTTCTCCTTCTCCTCCTTCTCCTCCTCCTCCTCTTTCTCCTCCTTCTCCTTCTTCTCCTTCTTCCCCTCCTCCTTTACCTCCTCCTTTGCCTCCTCCTTTGCCTCCATCTCCTCCTCCTTTGCCTCCATCTCCTCCTTTGCCTCCTCCTTCTCCTCCTCCTTTTAATGGCCTTCCTTCTGAGAACCTCTAGTTTATTTGGAATCTTGCTGTCCAGTACAATTTGGTCAAGTTGGCTGCTTCCTGTTGGTGGGATGAAGTTTCCTGCAGTTGAATAGGTCAGAATTCATTCTGGTCCCTGGCTGTCACAAAGTGTGCAGTCCTCAGATGTGAAGATATTTATTTTGCACAGGTGTACTGCAAGACAGTCATGTCCTGTCTTGAGTCTGAATAATGCCATTGCTTCTTTCCATGGTAAATGTTTATTGGTAGGCCATGCTGTTTATATTTCATCCCACTGTCTGTCTTTTATGTTGTTATAATTTAAGTCTCTGAATGCATATTTCAGCTGAAAGGAATAAGCTTTCTATACTTTTTGTTACATTACATTTCAAATATGAATAGGATCTGCTAAAGCAGAACAGAAACAAATTGAAAACCACCTAGACAAGACATACATTCACTATCAGGACTGTTATAAAAAATAATAAAACATGATCTTACACCCTTTGGTTTTGTTGATCTATTATACTGACCATGACAGTGGTATTTATAGCCAGCTTGAAGCATGCAACCGACACCAGATGATGTTCTGCTTGAACAGGGTTTTCCCCCATTTGGGTGTCGATACTGCAGTACCACTTTGCTGTTTAACTTGTGAGATGAATAGATGGAATGAAGCTCTGCAGGTAAATGTTTTTGGGTGCTTCAGATTGATTGGATAGGATTTGACTATGGGCAGAAATGCTGACTAGTTAGCTGACCACGCTCTTCCTCCCACCAAATATAATGATCTCTATGCTACTTGCAATGTCAATATTATAACCACATATATTTATATTTATCAACGATGCACATATTTTTGTGGTGAAGAAGTAAGTAAAACTCAATCCAGATAAATAGGAAATCTGGATTAATGAGGTTTTTGTGTACTGCTTATCAGCAGTCAGCAGGGTTGCCAGTAGGACGCACTGTGGTGAAGCTTGTGTTCTGGAAATATGGTGTTTGGCAGAGGGAAGATACTGTGGTCAGCTGGCTGCCTTTCTGCCTGCCAGAGGAACTGATTATCAGCCAGACCTGACTGGTGGCGTGCTCTCTGTGACCCCTGAAACTCTTTTGGGGTGAAGAGCTGCCTGCACCTGTTAGAGACCCACTGTAGTATGGGTAGTCCTGCCTGTGATGTGTTCTGGCCACCTGTAAGATACTTTCATATCGTGTGTGGGCAAAGTTTAAGAGGTAGAACTGGAACTTAAAAATTCAATGCCACAACTGGGATCTGATGCACAATAAGCCACTGGCTGATGTGCTGGAGTACCCTCCATAATAGACAAGATTACTTACCAACTTATCAGATACTAACTGTTGTATGGTTCTTCAATAGTTATCGTGATCCTCAGAGACTCAGACTTCAACCTTAACTAAAAGTCAACTCATACAAATTTTCCTGTGGTATCCTCTCTACTTTTATTTCTGGTAGGATCTAAGTGTTCAGTGGGCTTTTCTACCAGTGATGAAGCTTATTTCGGTTTTGATTAAAAAAATTGATATGTGACACTCCCATGGTTTTCTCTACTCTATAGCTATTTTCACGTTATGAAGGCACAACGGACTCTTATGGACCATGTTATTCTTATGGAAGAATCAGGTGTGCCATTGTCAAATTTGCGTGTTTTCAAATGTGACCAAGATAAAATATGAACATGCATTTCAGTGTAAAATGTGCCGAAGAATACTATGGTATGCACAATAAACCTTATATGCAATTGTACATTTTTACTTTCTCTACTGGTAAGTAGGGGAAGTATTGTATTCCACCCAAAAATTCGAAGTCGAGATTTCACCGGAAATACATGTTTTGAGGCCCCCTGAATCCAAAAAAAGCATTTTTAGAAAAAGGTCCGTGCGTGTGTCTGTGTGTCTGTCAGTCTGTCAGTCTGTGGACAGCATAGCTCAAAAACGAAAAGTCGGTTAAAAACCAAAGTTGGTATAAGTTTAATGTCGTTCAAGGATGTGACACGAAGATTTTGAAGAAAATAGCCCCACCCTAAACTACCCTCTACATGGAAAATTTTTCAAAAATTTTGATTTTCTTGAAAATGGCTCTAACGATTTTGATTAAAATGTCATATGTTTGAGATATTTTTATGACAAATGAAATGTATATCTTGAATTTTCTGGCTATAGCCCCTGTAGTCGTATTTACTCTGGACGACTTTTGCATAACTGGTAAACCGTTAGAGATAGACCAAATTATACTATACAAAAAATGTAGATTTTGCTAAAATACACAATTTATGTCTCAATAAATTTTCTTGTAGGGTGAATCATTTCGGAGATATACCTTGTTATGTGTGTGAGTTTCGGAAAACTTGGAACTTTCGTGAAATGGGTCATCGTTGTTCATTTTTTTATATGTTACATGTACAAAGAGAACGGAATCTCAAAGCTTTAAAAGATTTGACTATCGCACAAAGCCTACTGTATTCCAATATTCCCCTTGCACCTACAAGGAAATAAGCAATAAGATAATTTGTAAAAATGTTTATTTTAACTAACACGAAGAAGATATAGGAATAAGAGTTTGTAAGAATGGTTAGTACAAGAGTAGAGAAAGTCATGTGATTGCAACACATCAGATTTTTTAAAATAATAAAATGTAAAATTTTGTTGAAAGCAGATTTTTTAACATCTTTCTCGCTCTGCACGTTTAAACATGATTTTAAACTGAAATAATTAAAATGAAAAAATCTGGATTATTCACTTGCTTTTGTAGGCCATGTTAGTGTTTAGATTATATCAATATGTCTAAACATATTTTTTTAAAAAATTAAGTTTAAAACAAAGTGTTAGGATTATTCATTTATACAGAGGAAAATGTCGTCGCTGGCTAATTCTTGTTCTGTAAGTCTACGTAAAAACTTCCAGTGACAAAGTTGTCAAGGAAATAACGAAATTATTTGTTATATAATTATAGAACATCTACAGTAACAAGCCATCCATAAGTCACCATTTAAAGGCAAATGTTTTTAGCACGCAGAGCACACGGCCAACAACACCCGGTTCTCCTGTCTTGCAGATGATGGAAACCAGATGTGTGGCAGTTGAAGGGCCGATAAGGGATTGTACTTCAGTGGAGGTTTTCAATAGGTTTCGGAAATTTGGGGTGTAAGCAAGTTTTACAAGTTCTCTGGTAATCGTGTGCATTGCAATTAAGTGATCAGTGCGGAATGGATCGCAGAAGAAAAGGCGAAATTATTAAAAGTGGCAAGTGAAAAACAATCCTTAGGGTGTATGATTATTTAAAGGAAAAGAACCCCGGACACAGTGACTCATTTATTGTTAGTGAACTTTATAAGGCAACTGGTGTGAGTAGACGTACATTTTTTTAGATTAAGAAAAGAATGTAAAAAGGGTCCCATCACTACACCGCAGAAAAGAAGACAAATGGTACATACATACAAAACCAGCAGGGAGGTGAAATATAATGATTTCGTATGCAGTTCTATATGACGCAAATTTCATGCATTTCAGTTTCAAAATATTCCCCCTACAATTCTGTCCGTGTTGAAAAAGGTCAATGAGGATGAGGACTTGCCAAATTTTAAATATTCAACCTTTTATCGCTTAGTGAAGGAAATGGGATTTGAATTTGAAAAGAGAGGAAATAAATCGCTTATGATTGAGAGAAGTGATATTATAGTGTGGTGGCATTCCTATTTACGGAAAATAAAACAATTCAGGAAAGAGGGAAGGAAAATCGTGTACCTTGATGAAAGTTGGGTAAATGTAAGACACACCGTATCAAAAGTTTGGAAGGATAGATAAAAACTCCTAAAGAAGCGCTTTTGGCTGGGTTATCCACTGGTCTTAAGCATTATTAAAAGTGGCGAGCGAAAAACAATTCTTAGGTGTTTGATAATAAGAATAACAATAACAACACCAACACCATCAACATCAACAACATCACAACAATATTATAACAATATTAACAATAATAAACCTGGTTGTGAGCAAAAACGCGGTAATCACAGTGGCACAACATACGTGGCAACGCTGCGCTGATTCTCCATAAGAGCCATTGTGCCTCATAACATGAAAACTCCTCTAGTACTAATTATTCTTTAAAACACTTATTCCTCTATCTTCTTCATGTTAGTCAAGAGAAACATTTACAAAAATCTTTTTGCTTTGAGCAATAGTTAAATCTTTTAAAGTTGTGAAATTCCATTCTCTTTGCACAGCCAAGAGATAAAAGAGTGAATAATGACCTTCCATTTAAGTAAAGTTACTGCAGAACTAACATAAATCATAAGGAATGTCTCTGAAATGGTGCACTCCATGAAAATATGCATTTTGACATAACTTGGGTGTTCTAACAAGATCTACATTTTTTGCATAGTAAGATTTGGTCTATCCCTTATGGTTTACAACTTATGCAGAAGTCATCAAGAGTAAATAGGACTACATAGGCTATAGCCAGAAAATTCAAAACATTTCGTTTGCCATAGAAATATGTTACACATGTGGCACTTAAATCAAAATCATTAGAGCCATTTTTAAGGAAATAAAAATTTTCCACATAAAGGGTAGTTTAGGGTGGAGGAAATTTATTCAAAATCTTTGTGTCACATCCTTGAAAGAACTCAAATAGCAAGTTTGGTTTGTAAAATGCTAATGGCTTCATTGCCAAATGCAAGGCACTAGAAAACAACAACTTTGGTTTGTAATGACTTTTTGCTTTTGAGTTACGCTTTTCACAGACACACACAGAACTCTTTCTAAAATTATGTTTTTCGGATTCAGGGAGCCTCAAAACATATTTTTGGTGAAATCTTGACATCAAAATTTTGGGTTGAATGCAATGCTTCCCCTACTTACTCTAGGTAGTAGAGAAAATAAAATTGATAAGCCCACACAGGACGCCACTATCTGCATCTGCCGAATTAGTACTTTACATTATAACAGTGTGCTCCTTATTTTCAGGTTCATCATAAATATGAAACAGTAACTACCTAATCTACATTTTATTATTGTTTTCTTCCATAAATGCCCTGTTTCACCACCATTTAGCATTTTTTGGGCCCAAATATTAATTTAAACTGAATGAAGCAATGATGTTACAATGGTACCTGAATAACTGAGCATACACATGCTTCAGACTGCCATCACATCATGTTTGCTTGCTTATTGTGCAATTATGTCTTTGGTATAGACAATCATTGTACCCTATGGCCGAGAAAATGAGTCCTGTCTTGAATACCAAATTGATCTTTAGTTCTTTATTTCTCCAATTGTAAAAAATTTTACAAGGATCGTCAAATTCTATGTACATACAATACAAGTTATTTACATAAATATGAGACTAGTTGAGAATATTGGGAAGTGCAATATACCATATTTTATCAATTTTTGTACTCTTCTACAGAGTAAAATGCCTTTTCTAATAGATAAGATTTAATATTCTTTAGTTTGATTTTTTCATTTGTTATCTGTTTAATTCTAGATGGTAGATGGTTGTACAGATCTTTGCTACTATTTTCTATGCACTTATTATTTAGACCACCTATAAGTCTATTTCTAAAATAATTTTCTTTTGTTCTAGTGTTATATTTATGGATATTGCTGTTTTCGTTTTGATTATAACTTTTTAATGTGAGTTTAGTACATTCATATATATACAAAGAAGGCAACGTTAGAATATTTAGTTTTTTAAACACATTTCTACATGAATCTCTTTTTTCTATTCCTGCAATTAAGCGTACTGCTCTCTTTTGCAGCCTAAACAGCCTTAGAAGTAATGTTTTATGTGTTGTGCCCCATAATACCACTCCATAGTTTAGGTGCGAGTGAATGAAGGCATAGTATACTTGCTTGACACTTCTTTTATCTATTATTTGTGTTATTTGTTTTAGTACATATAAACCTGAATTAATCTTGCTTATGACTTTTTCAGCATGCATATTCCATTTCAAGTTACTGTCTATTATTAATCCTAGGAAATTTATTTTATTTACTTGTTGAATTTCTCTGTTTTCTATTTTTATCTTTATATTTTGTATTTGTTTGTTTTTTGTTACCGAGACTAATTTGCATCCACTCTGTTTTGTTTGCGTTTAATACCATACCTAAATTTTTTAGATGTTGACTGACTTTTCCTAGTAGAGTATTTGCCCTAATTTGTAGCTCTATTTCTGTTTTTCCTGTAACTACAATCGTAGTGTCGTCTGCATAACCTATCGCTATTCTCCCAGCTTCTTGAATTATTTTAAATAAACTGTTTATGTAGAGTAAGAATAGATACGGTCCTAATTTTGAGCCTTGTGGTACTCCATGTTTTACTTTTTTGAATTGTGATCGAATTTTTGTTAGCTTTCCACTTACATTGTGTATTATTTCAACGCATTGTTCTCTATTTTGTAAAAAGAGCCAAGCCACTTTAATGGTGTGCCTCTAATTCCATAATTTTCTAACTTTGTCATCAATGTTTCTATGTTAACGCAATCGAAGGCTTTAGAAAGATCAAGGAATATTGCGATTACATATTCCCTTCTATTTAGAGCATTTATAATAATGTCATTTCCTTTACAAATTGCTTCTATTGTAGACTTTTTCTTTTGAAACCCAAACTGGCATTTTGATAAAATTTGAAACCTATTACAGAAACTTTGTAGCTGTACGAGAAATAATCCCTCTACTATTTTAGAGAAGGTTGAGCATAAAGATATAGGTCTATAATTTTCCATTTCTAGTTTAGAGTTTTTTTTCTTGTAAATTGGTCTAACTACAACTTGTTTTAAGTCGCACACAGCACAGCACCTTGTTTACTCCATCTACAGTACAGTTGTGAGTTCCAAATCTTATTATTACTAACCCATATGATCCATCAAGGTGCTGTGGCATGTAGGATTTAGAAAATTTGGCATTTCGGACATGACTCATTTTTTCAGCATATTTATTTTCTTTTATTGAACGTTTAAAATAAAATAATTTAGTAGTTATATTAATTATAAGTCGGTTAACAACAAATTCATGTACTGGTATACTGCATATATTTCTTTAAATTGTTAAATTAAAATACTCATTTTATTTTAATTTTTGCACTGACAATACATATCTGAACATTTTTGTATTTGAAAGGTATAAAATAATATATCTATTTAGTTTTTACATTAAGTGTAAAGTAAACATTGAAGTTAAAGCATTTATTTCCTTTTATTGTTTCATTCAAATTTGAACAAGTGTTTTTTGATTTCCATTAAACATTTCATTGCAAATACATGAAAGAATTGTTTTGGCAAATATCCAAACAGGATTGTTCGCAGTGAGGCAAGTAGGTCAGAAGATGAAATGAATTGAAATAAACACACTAATGGCTTCATTAACTTAGGTTTCCTGCACCCTGCAAAACATGTTCTAGGTAATAACCTAAAGTAGTGAAGCCTCAAGAGTATTTGACTTATTTCATCTTCTTATCACTAGCAAAGTTAATATAATTCCTATGAAGCAGTGACAACTCTGCAATGGCACTGGAAAATAAGTGTGTATCCTATGCAATAGACCTGAGCTTACCTATCAAGTGTTATTTTCCACCCGCTTGTAAGGGAAACTGCTCTTGCCAAATATCTGCAGGGTGGAAGGTACTGCTTCGACCAGAATAATGTGATTAATAGATGCAGGCATAAGAAACATAAAATGCTAAGTTTCATTTCGGTAGGTTTCATAGTTTTGTAAAAATTTAAGTCTTTGGTAGCATAAATGGCAACACTGTGCTGTATTCGCACACACCAGCAACCTGTGTTGAACCCGAGCGACGCATGCTTCCAGGCCAGTAGTACCTGAATGTAAACAAAACATGTGTGCCTTGTGGTCAACAGTTGTAAACAAAACACAACTGGCATGTGTCAGCACTGCACTAAGACATCAACAAAACGTTGGCCCAGGGCACACCCCAGCAACTTGTGTTGAACCTGATCTGCATGTGCCTTCAGATATAAACAAAACACTCGTTTACGTATCAGTGAAGCCGTCACAATCTCAGGCAAATTGGCAAGAATCAATGTCATGCCCGAAAGGTGTGAATATAACTGAAATGATGCGTTCCTTCCAGTAATAATGAAGATGTAGTTTTTCACAGTTAAGACAGCAGAACAATGAGTTGATAAAAACCATGTATTTTAGGGTAAAACATTGCTGACATAAAGGGATACAGATTTTCCTAATAGTGGACCGTCACCACCACCACCACTATCACCGCTGCCACTGCCACCACCACCGCCACCACCACCATCATCACCATCATCATCATCATTACTATTAGTACTATTATTATTGTTATTATCATCATTATTATCCGTCACAAGCTAAAACAATAGTAATTGCCTTTAATATACAAGTAAATAAAAGTCTTCCCCTTCATTTTTTTAAAACAATTGAGGAGCATTTTTTCAAAATATAATAGATGCAAAATTTTACAAAACTGAGTTATATATAGTATCGGCATAATTTTCACCTTCTGCATCGTTCTGTGAAATCAGATTTTGCAAAATTCGATTCGTGTCCTTTGTAGAAGGTAGGGAATATTAGCAGTTTTTTCAAAACTTGATAGATGCGTTTGCTCAGTTAAAGCAAAGGTCAATAAATGTAATTTTATGAATGCTCTAGAGTGTAGCAACCTGAATTGTATGAAACGCATGTTAGCATTGACTGCCATCTCATTGTTGTGATTCTTGAAATTCTCAATAATTTCTGCAAGCTTTGTACAATGCTGCATCATTGGCAATAACTGCAAACTTAGGTTGTGTGCTGGATTTCACATTCATTTCTGCAAGCTCTTTTTTTAATTCCATTTATATCCCGCCTTTAACTGCAGAGGTCAAATTGGCGGCCTTACCTATTGGCAATGATGTTACTCATTTAACAGTGGGTTTTTCGGTCTTTGGGTTTTTTTTATACATTGAATTCACACACACATTCACACTATCATTCATATTTCCAGACCCAGGGAAGGATGAGGAATAATCTTGGCTGGAGAAAAATTCCTACCCCCTGCTGGGAATCAAACCTGGGACCCCTTGCACAGCAGGCAGGTGCTTTTGCAAGCTTTGTTATACTTACATGGCATTTTTATTCTTAGTTAAGACACTGCACTGTACTATGCACAATGGACAGGAGCTCAGATTGTGAAACTGTACTAGTCGTAGAATGTGCTGGAGGTAGGAATTGCAAAAACAAGGAAAGGAAATGAAACTGTAAGTCAAGGAAAGCTTATACTCCAGCAATTACATGTTCACATGATCTTAAGTGCACTCCAGGAAATGTAGAAAAAGCCACTATGGAAGAGCAAAATCAAGGAGAGAATATTTACCTCCAGAACTAAATATCAGAAAAATGTGGACCAGCTTTTGCAACGAAAGGAGATTAAGAAATTTACCAGTCTGCTCATTGTCAAAATATAAACACATATTTTAGAGCTTCTTCAATCATTCATTCCGTACACCACACACTGACACATGCTCAACCTGCAAAATGGGACTGATGAAGATTAAGACAGAGGCAGATGTGGAAAAGAAAAACGAACTAAGAACCATGTACAGACTGCACAAGCACTAATAAAGTTGAAAGCTAACTTATTCATATTGTCTGAAATTTCTTTGTGTGTATTCAATATTTTTTTTATATAAATAAAATAAAATATATTGTTATTGTGAATGTAGCAGTACTTAGTTTCTAAGTTTATACCTAATAAAATAATCCTTATAAACATTAATATGTTGGTTGTATAGTATATTATGTATTATAAAAAGGTGAAAATAAATAAAAAATAATAAATACATAAATAAAAAGCAACAAAAACAATAAATGACAAAAATAACAAAACTTCATGTGTTAATTTCTCGCTCATGCAGAAAAGTTGATCAGCATCTATCGGTTTTTGAAAAAACTCTGCATTTTCAACCCCCAAATTTGCACTAGTTAAACTATGCTATTGGTTTCTTTTCACATTCAATGAGACAGTATCAGAAAGGAGAATTGAATGATTAATATAGTTGTTGTGTTAACCAATTAGTATTGCCAATAAATATAAGAAACCTTTTTTTCTCAGAACTGCATTTTGTGCATCTATCAAGTTCTGAAAAAATGCTCCTCAATTGTGCTCTACTGTAGATTATTGGGCTGAAATAAAACTAATGCTCTCATCATAAATTACAGCTGTGGTCACAAAGGTGCCTAAATAAGAAGACAAGCAAAATGAAATTGATCTCTAGAAGTGAACAAAAAACACAACTATTATTTACACTAAAAGACCTGCCAAGCTTAAATAATACCAAAGAAGTCAAATTTCTCGGTGTAATAGTTGACAATAAACTCACTTGGGAGCCTCATATTAAAAATATCTCTACTAGGCTCTCAAGGGTAATATTTCTCTTAAAAAACCTAAAAAGATTTGTACCTGACACTTACATCAGAACTGCTTATTTTGCTTTCTTTAATAGCATTATAACATATGGTATTATACTTTGGGGTAGTAGTAAATATATCACTAATATCCTACTATTGCAAAAGAAGACCATTCGAATAATATCGGATGCAGATAAATTGGCACATTGTAAGCCACTATTTGTACAACTAAGAATAATGACAGTAGTGAACTTGTATATCTATACAGTCCTCATTTATATAAAAAAGAATATATCTGATTTTCACTATAGACAGGATATCCATAACTATAACACAAGAAATACAAACCAAATTGATACAGCTTATAATAGACTGTCAAAATCACAAAATAGCTTTGAAGCATTAGGTATAAAAATGTATAACGATGAGGTAACTCAACTGACGTATAATAGATTTGAACGTAGACTTTATGACAGATTATTAAACAATCCGTACTACTCTCTACAAGAATATTTTGAACATTCAACTCAGCTGTAAATACCACTGTTATTGTAACTTATCTTTGAAATGTACATTGCCATTCAACAAATGGATATATCCATATACGCTCCATACTTGGCTCTATAAGACAACTGATTGTACTAAAAGTAATATATAGTAGGTCATAGTGAATATCGGTAGCATTATTTTTATAACTGATATTTGTAAATATGTATGTATATATAATTTTGCTAGAATCTATTTGTTATATATAACATGTAAACTACACTGACGTTGTCTATTGCTGTAACAGGCCTAATGACAATAAAATCTATTAATTAATTAAACATGACAGTGATACTATGCTTAAAAGAAAGTATGCATAATATGGAGTTTCTCTAGATGTATTACAAACCAAATTCATATCTAATATGGGATTAAAACACAGTTAATGTACTCTAAAAGATAATGCTACATTTACAAGTACTATTTAACATGGAACACAAATACCAATAAGCATTTTGAAATAAATTCCATAAGCCTGTCTAAATACATTTATAAGCACTTTACAACAAGAAATACCAAAAAGTATATAGTTTATTCTGATTATGTGGTATTTATTTAGGTTTTATTATTACTTAATTAAAGTTCTTAATATTGAGTCAGATTTCAGTTCACATGAGACGACATTAATTTTATGTTATTTTTGTTCTTTTTTTTTTTTTGAAAGGGGGAAAACAAGAACAGTTGGAGATAAAGCATGGCTTATTTTGCTAGATAAGGTATGACAGGACTGGAAACATCTGCCTTTACTTATATGATCTCAATGTTATGTTTTTTTTTTATTTTGTCTGTTTATTTTTGTATCTCTTTATTTATTTTTTATTCTTAAGGGGAATTTCCCCCTTAAATTAGTAGCACCATGTCTAGGTACTCCCTTTATGTTAACAGATTCATAATTGCAAGGCAAATTCCTTCATATTGCAGACAATTGTACTTTAAACATTGTTTCTCCCGACAAGCTTCACACCAAATGCCAAGTGATACCTCCCCCACCCCAAGGCACCCGAACTCGTGAGAGTACATGACGAGGAAATTTTGCACGGCCCACGATGTTGCCATATTTTGTATAGAAATTAAACTTTGCATGACACTTTAACATTAAATTGTGGCTAAATTCATTTGAATTAAGATAAAAAGGTATTACAGCATTGTTCACACAATGCTTGTGCAACTGTTAGTGAAATAATTAACCATTTATATTCTTTCGTCAAGAAGCCAGATGGCTCCAAATGTTTGACACAAATTATTTTTTTTCAGCAAAACGGTTCTTTATTGACAAACATTATATTGGACATATTTGTTATACTCATCATAAAGAATCCCTGGTTAACGTGTGGCCAAAGCAGTACCTTCCACCCTGTATATTTCATTTTTTTTTCTACAAATCTATGAAAGGTAGAACTAACTTTTTCTATGTAATCATCAAGACCTATCTGTGATTTAAAGGATGACATCTGTACTTGTTCCACTGGATTTAACAAAAGTAGGTGCTGGATTGAAATATGAATAAATGAAAACATTAAATTAGTTTCAGATTTAAATTCTGTTTATTTTAAAGCTTCCTCCATTAAGAAAGTTGCCAAACATGAAGTGTTCCTCATAATTGAAATAATCATATGAGGCTATAAGAGGCGTTGAGCGCAACAGTGGTCCAACCACTAAATGTACATAATGGAGTGTAAAAAATATCTGTGATTTGAAAGTTTTATATTGACTATAATAACTAAGCAAGAGTCATGATGTTTCGAAATTGTAATCAATATCGCATTGACATTGTGATACATAGTTTCATCTTATTAAATGAATTGGTAATTTAATGGTAATTGTTAATTGTGGGTTAGGCCATTGTTTCAAGACCTATATTGTAACGATTGCCTAAGTAACTGTGGAATAGGCTGTTGTTGCCATAAATAAAGATATAATGAATGCAACGTTACTTGTTCATAACTAGGGCTAGGAAGTTCATGCATTTGCATGTTTTTTTCTTAGGGGTTAAAAATGTATGCTTTTACATTATGTGCACAAATTATGGAATTTTCAGTTATTTGGATATGATTTTATAGTGCATAAAACTGCATATTTTCTTGATTTTGATAAATGCATATTATTTCAATATTATAGCCCCTATATTGCATATTTTAATGAGTTTTATTATTTTTTTCATCTGGATAATATTTTTCATATTGGTAGTATTCCACATGATACAACTCACGAAGATTTCAATATTATAGCCCCTATAATACATATTTTAATTATTTTTATGGTTATTTTATTATTTTTTTCCATCTGGATAATATTTTTCATATTGGTAGTATTGCACATGATGATGCAATTTGTTAGGTGGCGAGAACTAATTTCGAGTTATGTTCTCATGCAGTGAATCCCGTTTCCACCCTTTCATTATATGTAGGTGCGTAGAGAATAATCAGTGCGTTATCTGAGAGGTTTATATTAACAAAGATAAAGTGCAGGTCAACGGTTTGAGCAGCACAATTATAGCAACGCTTGCCTGTCCACCAGCAGTTGTATAGTGGTCTTCAAACGTAACAATTATGTGAACTGGTTCCCACCAAATTAAATTAGGAATATAATGTGTTAAAAAGCTCTTCAAATGCCGAAAATAAAACCAACTTCGAGTGCTAAATTAATTAATTTACAGAAAGAGTTTTCGGGTGACTTAATATCTACAAAATACAGATAATATGGTACTGTTTTGTGGAGTGTGTGAAAAAAATGTAGGGAGTGAGAAAAGATTTCAAATAGTTCAGCACATAAACCGCAAAACATAAGGAGAATTTAATCAGAAAACTCGCAAACAAAGAACCTGTTCAAAAACAGCTAGTAGAGTGTTTAGGAAGTAGGGTTACTGAATTTTCCTATGGCTTGTGCCAAGCATTTTTAGCTGCTGATATTCCCTTGTTCAAAATTAATAATCCGACATTTAAAAACTTTCTTACCAAGTACACTTGACAACATGTGCCTGCAGAAAGTACACTGTGTAAGACTTATGTAGGACATTGTTACAATAACGTATTGTCAAATATACAAAATCAATTAGCAGATCAGTTTTTGTGGTTGTTGATTAAACCCCTGGTTGTGAGCGCCATTCTATTGCTAATATAATCGTGGGTGCTTTAAATAATGAACAAAAGACTACACCTTATCTTCTTAATGTGAGCGAATTGTCGGCCACTGTCAATGTAACTGTGACCCAGTTTGTGATGGATTCTTTGAAATTACTATGGTCATGTGGAATCAAATACGACCGGTTGCTTTTATGTCTTACTGATGCAGGTTCTTGTATGGTAAAATCAGGACAAACTCTGAAATGTATTTTTCGTAACTTAATTCATATAACTTGTTTGGCACACACTCTTCATCGAATTTCTGAGACAATACGTGATTTTTTCCCATTGGTAGATAGATTTGTATCCTGTGCAAAGAGAATTTTTGTTAAATCTCCTAAAAAGTTAAGCTGCTTAGATCAACAGCACCTAATAAGCGACTTCCTCCTGCACCAGTGTTAACTCGATGGGGAATATGGGTTGATGCAGTTTCATATTATGCTGGGCACATAGAAATAGTTAAAGAGGTTGTTAATTCATTGGACTCCAAAGATGCTTCATCAATAGAAACTGTGCCAAATATTCTGCCAGGCACTGGGTTAAAAGAGGATCTAAGTTCCATATCTGCCCATTTTTCTGTCTTACCAACAGCCATAACGGCATTGTAGGTTGTAGGATCTCCTTTGCATGAATCACTTACTGTCTTTGAAAAAACAATATGTGATCTAAGTTCGGTTCCTGGTAGCATAGGACAAAAGTGAAAGAGAAAGCGAAGTATGTAATTTCAAAAAAATTCTGATTATAAACAGATGTGTGATATTCGAGACATCCTCGAAAGAAAACCATCTGTCACACCAAGAGACTTGACTCTCTCTGTGAAGCAATTAACATCATTTAAATATGCCCCGATAACATCTTGTTACGTGGAGAGGTTTTTCACGTTACAAAAGAGTTTTGCCAGACAACAGATGATGTTGTTGTTGTTGTTGTTTTCTAGTGCCTTGCATCTGGCAATGAAGCCATTAGCATTCATGCTTTCCAATACTTTTGAACTGTAACAACAGATGATGTTATACAGTTGAAAATTTGTGCAAAGTGTTGGTTGTGAACTGCAATTTAGCAGTTAATACTAGCAGCGGGACCACTTCTGCTTCAACCTCTAAGGAATAAGGTAACTTTATTTATTATTTATACTAACTCGTCTTGTCTACTGCAAAGAAACATTAATTGCTTTAATTAAAAGTGCATATTTCTTTGCATATTTTCAAGTTTTTAAGAGCATATTGGCATGCATATTTCATGTTTTTTAGGGCATGAACTTCCGAGCCCTACTGATACCGAAATTTAGATTTCCGATCGAATGGGCTTTTGAAAAAGACACGTTTTAATTTAATTGCCGGATGTGAGATTTGCGATAAGTGTTAAGTAATAACATAAATAGATAATAGAGCAGGAAGTGTTGTAAGGTGAGCAAGATATGAGTAAATAATAGTTGTCAAATTTGTAAGATAAACGCATTATTGGTTTGAAATTAACGAGTCATGACGTCATACTACATAGTTTAAATACACGTTCGAAAGTCAGTTCTACAAACCTTAAAAGTCGCGCGATATATTTAATAAAAATATAAAGTAAACATCGTTTAATCCTAAAAAGGTAATTATATTTTCGAAATTCATAAAAGAACATGTTATAATAGAAAGGGACATTTCTAAATTGCGGGAAAAGGAAATAGCATTTTGGATACGAGGCTTTCCTGGATGACGCCATGACATTCAAATTGAAGAACGGTCTTCTTAGCGTGGGTAAGCTAGAAAGCGTCTGGGCACTACTCAACCAGAGACCAGTACGGCAGGTCGTGCTGCGCGGATGTGAGTGCGATTCCTCTACATATACAGTCGGCATAGCTCCTGAAAATATTTAAAATGAAATAAATGATATGCAAAGTTGTTCTTGGGTTGTCCATTACACTTACGCAAACCCGAGATAAAAGTAAGAGATCTCAAGCTGACTAGCCGGAGCGAAACACATCAAAGGGCAACACCACGTCACCAACGACATTTAAGTATCAACGGTGAAACATCAAGAAGCGAAGAAAGACAAAATAGCTTCACTACTCATAACATTTTATTGAACGCTAATAATGGTAAGTAAGAAAATAGGACATTCTATTCAAATAAACTTTTACAGAAATGAGACAGCTACTAGGCCTGTTGTAATTATTTTGTGACAAATGAAACTTATTTGATAACACCATGAAAATAGGTTTTCAGACATTTTCACATTCATCATCCTAATTTGTAGAATCATGCCAGTGTCTATAATTGCCTGATTTGATATTAAGTTTCCGTAGAACTCGTGATGGATAGGAGATACATATGGTAAGAGGGACAGTAAGTCATTATACTTAGGTTAATCAATGCTTCTGCCATTGAGATATAGCAAAGCTAGCTCTGGGGATTGGATCATTTCCCTTTTCTCAAAACTTACATCATAAAATGGATGAATTTCTTGGTTTGAATACTTGTAATACATTGCATAAGATCAGCTGCTTGAGTAATGAACCCACTGTATTTTCAGCCAATGAACTTTATTCTTATCATTAGCATTAATTTTCCTATTTCTTGAATTGCTTTCCAGGGACTTTGATGACTTAAAGTCTGTTTGCATCATCTGAATTACTTTAAAGGGACTGTTTTTCCTGGTACATTCAATTACCTGTATCCACTCATGTGATATAAAGACATTTTTATGACATCGCTGTTCTTTCTCTATTAATCCGAAATCCTGATCACATGAGAGAAATGAATGTCCAGAAACAAGGAACTTGTGATGTATTTCTTTCACAATGAAGGAATTGGGTGTAACTATATAGTTACACATAAAAGCCATTTTTAAATTTATACTTTGACCTCCACATTGGTCACTGTACATAATTAATTTAGTAGTTTTCACAAATGTTTTGATGTAATGCATTAGGCAGGATCCTGTTTCTTGCAGGAAGGTTGGGCCACTGTTGCAATCCAGGAAGCCAGATTCAATTCCATACAACAACAGCCTTCTCATGCCAACTATCAGTGTTGTAGGAATGTGGTATAGGCCACTATTGCTCTCCTAGATTTCGATATGAGGAACATGTCTGTGCTAGTAACTCAGTTTCTGAATTTGTGTGGGTTGGGCCACTGTTGCGCTCAACGCCTCATATATCTTGGTCAAAATTAGTAAAAATGAATATCATAGTACATACAATTTTGAAAAGTAAATGCAGAATTAAATGATAAATATTTTAAAATAGTCATTTTAGTTGTGTATACAATGTGATATCTTTATCAAACCAACCTCTGTGATTACCATATTAAATAAGGAAAAATGCAATGAAAAATCTGAAACTGCTGATACTGAAGCAATAAGTATAAATCAATAAATATTAATCAGTATTTGTGATTAAAACTTCACTTATCTTTTGTACTTATGTATTCCAATTCCAAACATATTTTGCAATGCAATGGGCCTCAGAGGTACATCTGGCTTGTGGATCTTAGGTAGGCCGTAAAGCAGGCACCAGTAGATACACTGCTTTAGAGCAGTGGGCAATAGATGGTGCCAAGAGCTTGCTTATTGAGCAGCTACCACTGACGTCACAGCAGTGGATAGCAGTGGGGGTTCAACATTCAGCACAGCAATACATGTATATGCATTCTTGATGAAAATCTTAATGCAGCGTTTAGAGTCAAGGCAGCAGGAAATATCTCCTCAAATGTTTGTAGGCTGGTTAAAAGAAAACTAACCAACATTTAATATAAACTGCAGTTTAATTTTCTTGTGTTTTATAATTTATTAAGTTACTTATTCATAATTTATCTCAGTTAGACCTTAAACTATTCTAATTGTATTATCTGTCCTGGATTTTTATATTATGAAATATAGCTTAACAGCTCATCAGTTAAATGTAGAAAAGCCATTTCTGTTTTAGTTTTGCTGAAGTCATTGTACATATAGGTATAAAATAATTAAATTCATCAAGTAGATAAACAGAGTGAAAATATTCTGCTACAAGTGTAACAGAACTATGTATGATAAATTGTCTGACAAATGGAAATAAATATATCTGTAATTACATACACACACCTTTTAATGCTATAAATGTAGAACATTGATTCACTATTAATAGACCTTTAGGTTAATTTGACCTGCTGCATGGTTAGTTGTGTCATCAATAAAGCACGCCACTGATGTACCCCGAGAACTGTGCTGAGGCTCTAAGCTAGCAGCAAGCCAGAGCAAAGCTCGATCAGACAAATCCTGCCAGTGGCTGCCGTAAGGTCTAGGAGGCTGATCTTCTGATCTGGTCATCTGGTCAGCATTTATCTTCCACTGATAGGGATTGGATCTTCCACTTTCCCATAGCTAAACACCTAGCCTGTTTACTAGAACCTTACATTGGCTCAACAGACTCCTTCATCAAGACCCTACTTCATTCATCCAGAAACTGAAAAGTCTCACCTTGTACCCTCATGACATTATCTGCTTCAAAGTCATCTCACTCTTCACCATGGTTCCAGTACATATAGCCCTTACACAGCTGGATGCATTTTCTCAGAAGATATAACACTCTTCCACCATGTTCTTATCACAACATATTTCAAGTGGAACCATTTGTTCTATGAACAGATGGGCAGTGTTACCATAAGGAGCACTGACTCCAGAGGTAGCAAATTTCTTTATGAAATCTTTTGACTCTACAGCTTAGACACAGCTCCATTATGTGGAGGATACCTTTGTCATATGGTCCCATGGAGAGGAAGACCTCCAAGGCTTTCTTCTACATCTCAACATATCAATCCCCTCGTCCAATCACCATGAAGAAGGGAAAGAATGGATAGCTAAGGTTTCTCTTGGTCAACAGCAAGGCCGATGGCACACTTGGACACACTGTTTACTACAAGTCCACTCACACTGACCACTATTTGAACAAAGTCTAACCATCATGCCAGATAAAAACAGGCCTTGATCAAGACACTGTAAATTGAATGTCTTGCATTTGGAAACCACATTTATTACAACAAGAACTCTGTCACTTAGAACAAGTGTTATACTCCAGTGGTAATTCAATACAAGAAGTGAAAAGAGCTTGCCATCCTGCCAGACCTCAATCTGCCATTCAGAAGCTAGACCAACACAAAAACCAGGGCAAAGTTTTCCTAAGATACTTAAAATGTCATTAATCGGACTAAGCACATACTGCAGCACTACATCGTCAAGCCTATTTTCAAGCCTACAAATCAATTAAAAATTTACTATGCTAAGTTAAAGATCCTAGAGAGCCTCTGTCATCAGCCAATGTATACCATATTTCCTGTTCTTGCAGTTTAGTTTATGTTGGAACACACAGCACAGTGTAAACAACAGGCTTACTGAGCACAACAGAAGCTGCTGCCTGGGCCAAATAGAAAAGTATATGGTCGCTCAACACACAATTGAAGCAGAAGGCAAACACATCATTAAGTTCCAAGCATCCTTTAATACACTACCATGCCTGACTACAGCACAAAGTTATCGAGATTTACAAACATCTCAACAATTTGAATAAGAAAGAAGAAGCCCTAAAACTTACTAGTAACTGTCGTTCAGTCATCAAAGGCAAGGAATATTACTTAACAGGAGAAATCAAAGTGGGTCAATCAAATGAAGCAACAACATAGAAGCACCATCCCCCTCCTGCCAGCTGTCCAGCATCCGGGTCAATAAGAAAAAAATGCTCTCGATATAAACATAGTGGCAATACCACCAACACATCAGATGCAGCAAAACTTTCTCAGAGAAGATTTTGAGCACGCCACTGAAGATGCCTGCTGCAGCAGTGGATGAAACGTTGGAACATCTATCTCCAGCAGACCAGGGCATAACAGCCCAGAAATAACTTAGTTATATTGACACTGGCCATGAAAGCCTACGTTCTCTCATACAATGGAAATATTTTAAATTAATCAGCACATGTTAAAATAACTGAAAAGTTTCCTTTATGCACAATATAAAACTTAACATAGGCAGCCTCAACTCAAAGAACAATGGGCAGGGTCAGCATCTTCTGTGCTGGCAAGTGGGCACTGTGTTAATTCTTTCTCATGTGCATCAGGATGGACGTGTGTAACTACTGTGCTTTTCAAATAGGAAGGAGTCCTGCTGTGTTGTCATATTACTTTCCCCTTAAGTGGGGCTTGATGCACGCCAAGAAATATGAAGAGTGGGGGTAATGAGCTTGCAACGCTGTGCATGTAAACGTATCTCATTGGCTGCAGATCAGAACTCTTCCCATTTGAAAAGCACAGTAGTGTGTAGTATTGGCTTGTAAATTATAGGAATGGCAACTTTTCAAAATGTGGCTACTTCATCTACTCCTTGCCCATCATCCCCATATATTTTTGGCTCTGTTTGTGAAGGATGATATCTCTTTATAGACAAATGTGGTGCAGCGAAATCTTTAGGGTGTGGCAAGGTCATTAAAACAACTAAAGAATTAACTTACAACAATATTACACTATTCTTAGTGGTGAATACAATGGTCATAAACAGGGTTAGGAGTTTTAGGTGCAAATTTCAGATGAAAAAAGGACAGGAAAAGGTACTCAGATAAGGTAAAAAAAAAAAGGGACAAAAAGATGCTGGTTTATTCAACAATTTCTTTTTCCTCTATTCTAGTTTATTGAATTACAAATAATTACATTAGATTATCACTCATCAGATACAGGAAAAAACTGAAGCTGTTGT
Organism: Tenodera sinensis; assembly: GCA_030765045.1. Classification (NCBI taxonomy): domain Eukaryota; kingdom Metazoa; phylum Arthropoda; class Insecta; order Mantodea; family Mantidae; genus Tenodera; species Tenodera sinensis. The sequence continues at coordinate 33,668,075 of CM060963.1, read as the reverse complement.
GCTTCAAGACATTAAGCATCTCTACATTTTTAAAAGTAAGTCTTTCTATTGGGAGATAGAATGTCTTTGCAGATGTTACCGCTTCTTTCGACATCCATTGAGGCAAACATTGTATTCGCTTGGAATTGCAATTCTGCAGTTGTGGGGAGTTCCTCAATGCTGTATTCTGAAGACTACGTAAAAATATCCTGTTGCTTTCCAAACCTTGTTCTCCTAATCGTTTAATAGCTGCAGTCAGGTACTTATAACTATGTACACAATATAGTTCAGTCTGCAAATTATGTATTTTCTCTGGTAACAAATTGGAAATTGCACCTGCGTTGGCTGGATCAAAGAAAAAAAAAAAAAAAAAAAAAAAAAGCACGAACTCTTTAACTATGTCAAAATTCCAAGATTCCCTGTGAGTAATGACTGGAAAATGTGGAGGGGGCAGGCCAGGGGTTTCCCTGTAGGCAACAAAATGACTTGGAGCTTTCAGCAGAATCTTCTTCAGGGCAGAAATGAATTGATCTGCGATGTTGTATTCATTCCTTATAAACCCCTAGTGCAACAGCCCATGAAGGGCCAAGGCTTGCCACCCAACCGCTGCGTCCCCAACCTCTGCCCACTACAGGTGTCATTGGTGGGGTACAGTACTGGAGGATGGAACGTGGTCAATGCCCCGAGCTCTCCCGGCCAGTTATATGGCCTTCTTAACCTGGGGTGACTACTTCCCCATCAAATAGCTCCTCAATTGGTCTCCCCGGGACCTAACGAGGCTGAATGCACCCCGTGCCAGACTTCCCAGTGGGGATAAAAATCCCCATGCTGTTACCGGGGATCGAACCCGGGTCCTCTGCGTCAGAGGCAAGTGCGCTACAGAGGTGGACATTCTTTCCATTCCTTATGGATTCACAAACCCTGTGAAAGACATGAACCAAGAATGTCACATGCTTCAACTTATGAAATAAAGGTTTCAATTTGGTTAACAGCAAAACCATGTATGAAGCTTGGTTCATAACCACAAGAAGTTTTCAAACTCGATACTAGTAGGCTAGAGTTTATGACAGAAGTCCATAATTGATCGTATTACTGGACTGGCATTGGCTTTCTGCAGCTCATAGACTTTTAACATGGCTTAACTTTCTTCCCTGTTAAGGAAAAAACTGAAATCTACGAAACCCATAGTTCCTTTGTTTTATCCATAATGATTCCCACATCACAATGAAACACTTTCTCCTTGATTCTTTGTATCCATAATGATTCCCACATCACAATGAAACACTTTCTCCTTGATTCTTTGTATGGTTTCTTGGTAAACAGGCCCCATGCAGTTTTTTCTTAAAGTACTCTCATTGGGCATTGACATTTTTGTGCATTTCAGAAATCCCTTGAAGGCTGGATGGTTTACATTATTGAGTACAATTCCTGCTTTTGCAAAAGCTGCACACAAATCAATGTTGAATTCCTTCCAATTTTGGCTTTTTGAAAAACTCTGTTGAAACACACTTTGTAATAAAGGTTGCTGCAATTTATTTGTTTGAAGTCTAGTTCTTTGATGCAATCGTGGTGGTGTTTTTCATCTAACAAAATTCCTGAATTACACAACAGTTTGATCAGTATCTATGGAATCTTGTTTGAATTGCTGAGCTAGAGCAATATATCGGGCACTGGACACTTTTGACGTGGTAAAATCTAGTAATAAACTTGTTTAGTAATGTAACAAAGGACTAACACCAGTTTCTAAAACATGAACTTTATTTAATGTTTAAGTGTCTAAAATTGCACTAAACACTCATGTCACTTCACTATCTCACTGAATCATTCGCCCGCTAACTCAATGAGACTCATACAACTCACTCTTGCACCCCTCACTCAGTTGCTGTCCGCATTTTTATATAACACCACAATTACCAGAATGTTCTCATTCATGCTGGAAATGCTGGAACTGCACTCTCAGCGATTTCTAGTGGCTTCGAGCACAAGCCAGTCCCAATTCTCGGAACTACACATGTGCGGTTACCACTGTCTTTGCGTGACCTTGGCCTCCACCTCCATGCGAATAGATGGAAATACTGTCACAGTAACAGACTTGCATTCATGAACAGTAGGCCACGATTCTGGTGAAACTAAAAGAATAGAATGATACACTCACTGTCAATTGCATTATTGCAGGGTACTTTGTAGTGGTAAAATGACAGAAAGATGATTTGTCATATACAATTATTTTCCATTGTTGCAGGTGTGCCTTCAAGTCCCATGCAGTTTTTACTGCAAGAGGTAGGCTTACTATTTGCATATTCACAGTAAGCTGAGAAGACGTTAACTGAAAGTTAAATATTTTATATTGATTAGAAATCATATAGAATAAAATGGATTGAAAATTGAAGGAAAAAAGGGGCAAAAGGGAGATTATAGGTGTGGTTGGAGGAAAAAGGGATAAAGATGCCAAAAAAAGGGAAAAAGCAGTGTGAAAAAATCCTATTCGCAACTAGACACAAAATTTCACACTGTTATCATTCCGAAGAGCTTTAATTCACCCCAAGAAAGAAGGCATGCACATAAAAATTCTAATCATGGTTATAAAGGAGTGGAATATGACATGGTGACAGAGAAGCTCAACGACACCATAACTAATGAAAACAGATTCAGTTGGAACTTATTGATCCACAATATGATTGGGAAATGCAGAAATCCTTTCTTCATAAAACAAGCTTGACTCTATTTTACTTAAAGTTTCCTTCCTCCAAATTTCCATGACTACACAGACATACTGCTCACATATTCAGCATGTTTGGATCTACTTAAAACCTGATTACAGGAGCCATTTATTTGACAATTTAAAATGTTGACTAATGTTGGATTTCTGACAGTGAAGTCATTAATCATCTTGCTCTCCAATATTTTTCACTAATGGATGGGGACAAGAAGCAATTTAAAGTGTAGTCTTTAGCTTTGTACAGTCATGGAAAAAAATTATTGAGTACATTAGGAGAGCAGAATATTTCTAAGTCCTACGTTGTGTGCCAGAGTAGTTTACACAAGTTGATATTTCCATCTTGCAGATGAGTTTATTCAGTCTCTATTCCATAAGTTATCATTTCTCAGACACACAAATAAGCTGTCTCTTAAATCACCATTTGCACTTGTATTTGCAAGTATGTATACAAATAGGAGTAGTGATTCAACACACAGCCTATTTGTGTGTCCGTCAGACAATAACATATGGAACAGAGACTATCAATAAACTCAGTAGCATGTTGGAAATATATTGACTTGTGTAAATCGCACTGCAACACAATGTGGAACTTAGAAATATTCTTCTCTCCTAATACCCACAACCGACCGCCTCCATAGCGCAGCTGGTAGCACGCTTGCCTCTGGCGCGGAGGACCCGGGTTCGATCCCTGGTACCAGCATGGGGATTTTATCCCCTCTGGGAGATCTGGCACGGGGTGCACTCAGCCTTGTTAAGTCCAGGGGCGACCAATTGAGGAGCTACTTGATGGAGAAGTAGCGGCCCCAGGTCTAGAAGACCGCATAACTGGCCGGGAGGACTTGGGGCACTGACCATGTCCCACCCTCCAGTACTACACCTCACCAATGATGCCTGTAGTGGGCAGAGGTGGGGGACGCAGCGGCTGGATGGTAGGCCTTGGCCCCTCGTGGGCTGTCGCACCAGGGTTTTAAAAAAAATACCCACAACCATTTTTTCCATGCTTGTACAACAAAGACAATTACTCCATAGTACATCGAAAGATGATTAGAGGGAAAAGGGTACAAGAAGCTCAACATCTGAATCAGGATTGAATACAATTGTAAATACTGAATGTAATACCAGTATATTCTCAATAAGTGGCAGAAGAGCTAAGAAATGGAATTTTAATGGGCTCTATTACGCACACAGTTGAATGCAATATGAAATATTATTTCCTACAAATTTATTTTTGTTATATGGTTATATAATTGAATTTACATTTGTACTGCAATATTGTTCTGTTTGACACAAACCTCTGTACTGAGGAAATTTCTCACTTAATGATAAATATTATTTCCATTTCACCTTGTGTAAATGGTCAATTCTGTCAAAAGTGCAAATCGTACAAGTACTGCCTTTCCTGATCTTACATTCTACCTATTGGCATCAGACCAAAGAGTATGACGTCAAGTGTATTGAGTTGGGGGCTACCTAATTGCAATTTAAAAATATTCCACTATAATTTGCTCATATTTTAATTGTTGCTCTGTTTATTTGAAATTTTATTTATAGTTATCCTGCATATTACATTTTGTATCTGGATTATGATTGACCTTTTGGGGTACATTTGTATGCTTTGAAGTGTTGTTATTGTTCCACTAAAAATACAGATGCTCTAAATGCAATGTAAAAGTTACAACATTGTGGTTAGATTTAAACCACTAATAACTGGCTGGAATGAACATCTCATCTCAAACAAGTATACACTTTTGCATTAGCTTTGCGGTAATAGGTTAAATGGGTACCAATTCAGAAGTGCAGTTAGAAAAAATGTTATAATAGACATTTTATTTATAATTCTTTGGAAGATACATAATTGTTCAGTGTGTATACAATATCACTTCTTGATCAGTCGTAGTAGTGTTCCAGATGTAGTGTCTATGCTGAAACAGAATACAAGAGAAAGGTTAGAAATCAAAGTTCACACCAAACCAGTGCAAAGCCAAAGTGTTAGTATTAAATATTGTTTTTCTGTAATACTTTACAAGATATCAAGGAGTTTCATACTTGAACTTTTGTGTGTTAAGAGAAAGATACTTGACTCTTTTTGGACTTAAAAATAATTAGATGCCAAAATAAAATCAGTTTTGGTATCTACAGAAAACCTACCCACTCAGAAAACTACATAAAAAATAACAGCTTCAACCCAACTCCACACAAACTTGCAGTCCTAAACAGTTTTTCTTACAGATTGGTTTTTACTCCATTATCAGAAGAAGAAGAATAATACAAAAAAGAAAGAATACAAACACATAGTGAGCACAGCAATTAATAATGGCTTCAACAAACAAATCATTGATAAGAAAATAGTACAATTCAAAAAACAAAAACACTTGAAAGAGATCTCTAAATTCTCTCAACAAAAAAGCCAGTTACCATCCAAGTAAGCACTATACATTGCACGTCTTCAAAAAATACATTATCTTGGCCCCACAAAATAATTTCAGCATAGAGAAATTACTGTGCAACAAGTCAAGTACCAGATACCAAAGAACAAAAAAGCAGGAATCTATCAAATCAGTTGCCCAGATGGTGATCAAATTTACATAGGAAAAACCAAGAGGAATTTAGAAACCAGGCTAAAAGAACACCTGAGATGCATCAAATACAAATGGATAAATTTGCAGTTGCACATCATTTTTGGACATCTAACCACAACATTACGCCAAACATAAAACTTTTAAAAGCTACAAAACACGCCGCAGAGCTGGATGCTTGGGAAAAAATTCATATAATAAAAAAACAAGCTCTGTGTAATGAACTTTGATTTGCCTCCACCAAACTCTTTATAGAAGTTTATGGCTTACCGCTAGATGTCATCTCAACCAACCACACATCAAACGATAACAAGAACCAGTTTAGTTCTGATGATGGGAGCAAGTTGGGCTCTTGAAACCGGTCAAGATTAATTATATGTAAGTAATGTTTTGTGTTTCAATACAACTCAGTTTTCATTGTAATTTAAAATCAAGTACTTTATTATTACTTGTACAATAAACGTTTGAAACTAAACATATGTCACGTATGTTATCAAAATTAAGAAAGAAATATAATGTAAGATTTAAAGCTTTCACGGCGCGCATTTCAACTAAGACAATAGTCATCAAACACATCCACAACAACTACAGTGATTCCAGACCAAGTACTGACCCTCGAGAAAACACTGTGGCTGGTGACAAACATAGCCCGAAACAGCAGGCCCAATCATCTTAACTTACGCCGCCCCGGTATGGGGATATGCGGCAAAAATGCACATAAAACGCCTCCAAACGATGCAAAATAGAATACTGCGAATTATTGCTAAACTACCGCCAGAGGCTCCGACGTACCAGTTACATGAAGAGCTAAAAATGCTCACAATCGAGCAGTTTATTAAACACCTGGCATGCAACCTATACGCCAAAAAGAATAAGAACCACAACGAGCAAATACGAATGCTCGGGGAGTATGATATGACTCGCGACAAACACCTCCGCCCTCTATCATTGTTCGATCGCACTATAAGCATAGGCGAACCTGAACTCAACATACAGGAATACCTGAATAATTTAGTACCATGAAATTACTGGCTAGGCGATGAAGGGAAGCACACAACAAACACACAACACTATAAAAACATACACTTACACTCAAGCCCTCACAAGTCCTTGTGCTACCTAGCCAAGGCGGACCCCGGGAGACGAGGGCCTCCCCGGTAGTGGCACAGGCTCGCTCCTGCACTTCAGGCAGACAGCCCGCCATGTGCGCACTTATACGACCAGGCAAGATCAGGTACACGATTAATGACGAAGCCTCCGGCTTAATCACACCCTAGTAACTAAGATTAAATGACACAGTAGAAGTTATCTCTACAAGTTGTAAATCTTATAAATATCACCATAACTGCACCTAGTTATATAAGCATTTCTTAAAATACTACTAGCATAGACATAGGACGCAATATAAATTAAAAAAAAATAAAATAATAATAATAATAAAAAAAAAAAAAAATTACGCTAAGGACAAGAAACGAAACCTTCGGGTGGAGTTTAAAAACAAAACATGCTCATTCACTCATCCCTCACATCCATCTACACCTAACGATGCCAAATGGCTGTTTGTGATTGTTTGTAGTGTTTAACGCCCGCTTTTACTACTATGGCACCGCAGGCGGTGACACTGATGATACATGGAATGAAGATGGAGCACCGGTGGAATGAGATGGCGGGGGAAACCGGAGTACCCGGAGAAAACCCGCCCTGACGCCGCTTCGTCCACCACAAATACCACATGTGGGTCCCTGGGATCGAACCCGGGCCGCCTAGGTGGTAGGCGAGCGCGCTAACCGCTCAGCCACGGCGCAGCCACCAAATGGCTGAAACACAAAAAGAACACCATCAACTATCATACACATCACCATTATTTACTACCAGGGGGCACTCAGGGCTTATGTCATGTTTGCCCTCCGGCACATCAGTAATACTCGCTGTTACTGCCACTGGCAGGCAGCTTCCATCTCTCACCACAGAATGCGCAGGTGCTTTATGCGGTACTGCAGCATAGAGGCCTTGACCTCAAGACTTCCGGTGGGGTTTTTTAGTGAGTAGGCTGCCCGGGTTCGAAGCCAGGGTAGGAGTCTTACACTCGCATGCATGCATGCATGCGGTTAGGGCGTAAGTAGCCTTTTTCCCCACCACAAAAAAAAAAGAAAAAAAAAAGCCCAATCACAAATCGTCACCCGCTCATTGGCCAGCTAAAAACACAACCCCCTCCCACCTAACATTGTATATATATATATGGAGAGCGGAAAGCTAACCGTCATTTTTGTGTTTCATTCTGATGAAGCCCATGAGTCTACAATGGTCGAAAGCTCAATGTTTTTAAACCTCACACGGCTGATCACCTGTGAAGCCTTAATTAAAGAAATATAGTATCTATTACAAACTTGTAGGAAAATGAACAAACAATACTTAATAATTACAGTTTTTACGAGGTGCACCCAGAAAGTATGTCCCGATTGCATCCAGAGATGGCACCACCAGTCAGATAGAAATGTGTGTGCGCAAGAGAAGAGATGAAACATATGGTAACATTGCAGTAAAGTTTCAGTTTTGTGACGGCATTGGGTACTGCTGTGCTAGGAGAAAATAGCTGCTCTGATATTGTCTCCTGCCAAATGTGAGGTTCGTGCAGTCATCTGATTTTTGCATGCTCAGAGACAATCTCCAGCAGAGATCCATTGTCAGTTGTATCACGTGTATGGACAAGACATTATGTGTGACAGTATGGTAAGACAATGGTGCAGGCAATCCACGGAAGGGAGAATCAATATTCACGATGAAGACTGTAATGGTGTCCCTGGTGATGCCAGAAGTGTTGGAAAGTGTGCAACAAGCAATTGTGCAGAACCGGCACTTCACAATTTCAGAACTCTCTTGTCTGTTTTCCCAGATGTCTCGCTCACTTTTGCATGAAATTGTCTCCCGGTGGCTTGGTTTTCACAAAGTGTGTGCAAGATGGGTGCCTAGACAACTGACAGATGAACACAAAACCAAATGTCTGGCCACAGCATTGACATTCCTACAGCGATCACAGCGGAAAGTGACCAGTTTCTCAACAATATTGTCACTGGGGATGAAACATTGATGGCACATGCCACAACAGAGACAAAACGACAATCAATGCATTGGTGACACAGTGGTTCACCTGCGAAGACCAAATTCAAGCAGACAATCTCTGTCAAAAAAATCATGTGCAATGCCTTCTGGGATCAACACGGCATCCTCTTGTGCAGCCTTTTACTGTGAAGGGAGACTGTACATGCTGGTCGATATTGCCAGATGTTGCATAAACTCAGGTGGTGTGTTTGTAGTGTTTAACGCCCGCTTTTACTACTACGGCACTGCAGGCGGTGACACTGATGATACATGGAATGAAGATGGAGCACCGGTGGAATGAGATGGCGGGGGAAACCGGAGTACCCGGAGAAAACCCGCCCTGACGCCGCTTCGTCCATCACGAATACCACATGCGGGTCCCTGGGATCGAACCCGGGCCGCCTAGGTGGTAGGCGAAAAACTCAGGTGGGCAATCCAGAACAAGAGACATGTAATGTTGACAAGAGACACTACGCTTGTGCATGACAATGCAAGACCCCATACAGCCAATGCCACACGAAATGTGTTGAATAAGTTTGGATGGGAGGTCTTTAAACATCCACCCTACAGCTCCAAGTGACTTTCATCTCTTCCATCTCATGAAGCGTTTTCTGGCAGGAAAATGTTTTCACAGTGACGCTGAGGTGCAGAATGAAGTGACTTCGTGGCTGCAGACATTGGCAGCAGAATCCTATGACTTGGACACACTCGTACAATTAATGGTGCACCGTTACAATAAATACCTCAACTATGGTGGTGACTATGTAGTAAAGTAGCCAGTGAGTCTATGTAATTATTCCAATAAATATTTCTTACTTAGTGATGTTTTTGTTCTCTTTATCGGTCATCGGGACTTACTTTCTGGATGCACCTCGTACATATACACAGTACTTTGCACGGCATTTTGTGTGCTAGAAAATATGAAAGAGCCAATGCTTCCTTAAATGTCTAACTATTGTGAAATCTATCTCATAATTTGTGCACATCAATGTTTCACCATTAGGTTAGAAGTCTGCTTCTGTGTTGCATACGATAAGGGTTAGGGTTAATGTTGACTGACAGGCGTTGACACACAGGGTCAAGAATGCCCACACCTGTTCTACATTATTAATGAGTTCACTACACCTTCATGTAAATAACTTGTAATATTACTTTAAGTCAAATTTTAGTTTGTAGTCTAATATTAATAAGAATAGCTACCTGGCATTGATGTTTCTTTTAAAATGTTGCTTTAATGGTTTTATTTGAACAGTCCCCTTTAACTTCTATGGTCATATTTGTGGCTTTAACTTGAGAAGCAACTGGATTATATCTCATTGAACAGAACTTGTTTTAAGGTTTGTTTTATTAATTTTTATCATGAAAAACTTTCATATTCACCCCTACATTAATACTTCCAAAATTTACAGAGAGGGAAATAATTCTAGTTAAAAAAAGAATATATATAGACATACACGCACGCACACACGCACATAAGGTGTTCCAAAAAGCCACTGACAGCATGTAGTATTATATGTGGAATAGCAAACTGATCAGTTTTCAAGCAAGAACCCCTTGCACAGTTTGGGTGCTGGAGAGTGCCGAAGTTTAAGAACAAATGGTTGTGACAATTTATTAAAGATTCGTTATGGTATCTTAATACGGAAGATATGCAACCCTTTAGCCAACTGTATACTGTGAATAAAGAACCTGAACCTAAAAACATTCCTGCAATATGCTACATTCCTCCATAGAGTTCCTGGTGTGCATCCTACTGTGTTACTTAGTAGTTTCCAATACAGTAGCATTCTAACAGCAGTGTGAATGTACCAGTACACAGCTGCAGAAATGGCCAACATGAACTCCAGCAAACTGATGTAAGTGTGTGGAATCACCTCAACGTTGCATATCCAAATTGATGGATTGGTAGAGGTGGATCAGTTCCAAGGCCAGCACAGTCACCCGATCTGATAACTTCAACTATTTTCTATGAAGTTGTATGAAGAGTATGGTACTCCTGTAATATCAGCGGAGGACCTTATGCTCAAGTCCACCAAGCGATTGAAAATCTTCAAAGACAAGAGCATGTATTGGGTCATATGCATGAAGCTCAGCACCACCCATATACACTCTGCAATGGCATAGACGGTACACAATTTGAAGCCCATTTGTAATATAGACAGCTCGATGATGGGTTGCATATTGTCACTGGTAGAGGGCAACCTGAGAGTACTGTACTGTGCCTGTATGTTAGAATGGTATTTTCAAACCAGAATGCTGAATGAAGAAAGATATCAGTACTATGTGAATCACTGCATTCATGGTTTTCTGGACAGGTACACATCTCAGAGAATCCTTAAACTAAATTTTAAAAGGTGACCATGACTATTTTATGGTACTTTATTATGGTATGGGGTACATAGATGACATGTAGGTACATATACAAATATGTGGTGTAAATATTCCTGGGTGCTTCAACATGCATGTTATTCAGACAGCTATTTTGTTTTTGCTTTTATTTCCTCCTGTATTACATTTTTAAAACTTTACATACAGCCAAGCCACTATGCTAATAGGTTGGCACATGTCTTTCACTTCTCAATTTTGCTGTCGAAAAGTCTTCCAATAACTGCCAGAAGAAACTATTATTGTATACTCTATGGAAAACTTTGTGGACATAAGCCACACCTCTGGATATGCAAACTACATTCTTGTACAATACTCGACCTAGGCATTCTACCTGTTGTCTTCAACTTGCTGAAGTTGCATAAGTGGCATCATGCACAACCACTGGAGAAAAGATTAAAAATGAATGCCCAGTATATACATATATTCTCCCTCTCCAGCAGGGAATCAAACCAGGAACTTCTAGGTTTAAAATTCTTGTAATCTATGAGTGTATGTATAAATAAAAATGAATGTATGTTTGTCCTCTATGTGTTCATAAACCACTTGACTAATCATCTCGAAATTCAGTACGTATACATATTTTTTCATGGAGAAGGTTTGTATGCTTTCCATTTTACTATATAATGTAATATTCACATAGTTTTCTCTATTCACTTTTCTTTTATGTATAAAATTCACAAGTCCTTCCCTATTCACCCTTCAACATTCAATTCATACTATTTTCTATGACTGAAATAGAAATTTCACATATTATAAGAGGTAGAACTGGAACTTAAAAATTAAATGGGCATTCTGGCAGTTTGTCACAATAGCTCAGTGGTTAGAGCGTCTGCCCGGCAAGCGGAAGGTCTGTGGTTCAAGTCCCAGTTGTGGCATTGAATTTTTAAGTTCCAGTTCTACCTCTTAAACTTTGCCCACACACAGCTTGTGTGTTTAAAAACACCAACAGTAAGTTTGTTGGCATAAATAAATAATAATTCACATATTATATTCATACGGTTTTCTCTACCTACTTTTCTTTTATGAAATGCAATTACATTTCTTTCTCTATGCACCCTAACTTACAGTTCATACAATTTTCTATGATTGAAATAGAAATGCAACACATTACATTCACAAAATTTTCTCTACATATTTTTCTTTTATGAAATACAATCATACTTGTTTCTCTACTGCCTCTTCTACAAATAATTCATACAATTTTCTATATCTATGAAATTGAAATGCAATTACATTCACATGAATATTTTTACTCAGGTTTCCTTTATGAAATACAATCACATTCCTCTGTTTATTTCTCTTCCTGTGGTATTTGGGGTTGTTCAACAGTGCTTTTGCATAGTGTTTTACTGGTGTTTTTATTAACTTATTTTGGCTTCTTTATAGTAAGTTTGAAAGTTGTGGGGATAAAATTGTCACACCATGGACAATTCTGGTACTTCAGCTAGTTCTTGATAAATGCAATACTGATATTATTTAAGACAAATATATTTAATTTAGAAACTTTATGATGACACCAAAACTGGCAAGCGATACATACCATTTGACAAGCTCAGCACCAATGATATCATGAATATGGTACATCATTCCTAATTTTGCAGACTTTTCCAACTTTCTTTGTTCCAATTCCTGCAGGAAGAAGAATAGTTTACTTATTTATACTTTAGTCATTAGTTCTGCAGGTCAATTTTATGGGAGTTCGAATTTGGCTTGAAAGTTAAATAAGTAATAATCTCCTTTTTTGAGTTTTCTATTTTAGTTCAATACAAATATTTTATATGTATAATTCTTTTTTAGTAAAGTTAGAGCATATTAAAGCAAATTAGTACAATGTATTACAGTAGAATCCTGCTATTCCGAATTAATTGGGGGTGTGTTCTGTTTGGATTTGGAAATGTTTGGATTATACAAAAAACAAAATGTGATGCAGGCATAACATCACATCTTCAAGCAGATTTAGTTCTTTATGGCAGAAGATTACTGAATTTGCAAGTTACGTGAAAATTACGGTTTCATAAACATGTGATAGTTATTGGTATGATATCTAAGTAAATGCGTAAATGTTGTTTAAAGTGACTAAATGCATTTTGTACAGGCCTATAGCAAAATTCAGCAAAACATTTTTGTGCAATGAACATTTTGTTCCCATGTGTTTAGTTTCAATAATAATGTTGAGAGTTTTATAATAAAAATGCTTTCTCTACACTACGAATGAGCTTTTTATTTTTTTTAAAAGCTCTAGATTTTGTGTTTGGATTATCTGGAATTTTGGATTCGTGGGATTTGGGTTAGCGGGGTTCTACTGCATTGCCAAATAATGGCTCACCATTATATGTCCTCTTAATTTGCAGTAACCTGCAGACAGAAAATATAATACGGAAATATAAGGCATATTAGACAAAATGTTAAGAAATCTTCATTCATTATTTTTCCATGGGAAATTCATATTGATTTGAGTTCTCATTTGGGGTGGAATACTGCATGGAAACATGGATTCAGATCAAAATGAATCCTTGGATTTGATCCTCTTAGAAGTAGGATCGGATCAAAAAGAAATCAGCACTGTCTTCTTGTGGACACCTCATTCCTTACCATTTGTAGTGCACCTTATTATGTCAAACTTTCATTTTATTGGCTATACTGTCATCTTGCAGGTGCATATCATACCTTGTATTCTGTATTGAAACAATAGAGGTGTTAACTCATTGACAGCGGTGGCTTGTGCCCTAAACTATGGGTTAAGCTCTTATCACATGCAATGTACTATTTTTTATATATTAAGTTGATTCTTCTGTCCTTTCTGTTGGTATATTTCTCAGTTATATCTTCATGAAAAGGTTGCTTCCTCTCTAAGTCATTCAACAAATCCTTGTGCATGGAGATGTTGGCTAGAGATATTAGTCTTTCCTGGGCCATAGAACTCCGCAAATAAGTCTATGCATTTGAGAGTAAAAATGCTTCCCTCCACTGAAACACTCATTGATGGCAGTGCTATGACAAGTGAAAAAACTTTGTACAACTGTTGAAATATGTTACTGTTTTCTTTGACCAACTTCAATGTTTGTGTAATGGGAATATTATGCTGGTATTCATTTCCTTAAAAAAAATCTCAAGTTCCGTTTTCAAATGACTTATTTTAAATAAATTTGGATATATTTCCAGAATAGAGGTGAGAGCATCAATGAGGAAAACAATTGAATGCTGCAGGAACCTCGAAGAATCAGTGAAAGTACAAAATGAAGTTTTCCAAGGTCTTGAAATCTAATTTGTAATTTGGTAATTTGTGCCAAGATCAAATCCAATATTTCAGAATATAGCAATCAATTTGTATTTCTGGAAAAGTACATTTTGGGACAGTTTAGCATATTTTTGCCCAGAAAATCCCCCCCCCCCCTTAGTTTAGCTGTTTCAAAAAAAAAAAATTCATCAGTTATTTTTCTTTGCAACATATGATAACTGTTTTGTATTTGCTTCTGACAGAAAACTATGTCAAGAGATTTTTTTAAGAATGCCAAACAGAAGACTAGTACACTGAAAGATCTCATTAAAAACGATGACCAAAAATGCAAATTAAAAATCGTTCATGTTATTGAGAAAGACATTTGAAAGTCGAATTGCTGTCTGGTTAGAGTCAAACCATATGTTATCTTCTGAAAAACTTTATTGAGATCATTCTGTTTTCTTCAACCACTTTAAGCAATTTTGAGTATGAACTCCATTCAGTGTTTGTTGCAGTGGCCACTCATCACTTTAAAAGGGTGTCTAGGACATAGTTTTTCTTGGCAGAGTTATGAAAAAATGAAGGGATTCCAGCAATATCAGCAACAATGATGCAGTAATGAGAAATTTCATTCAATGTACTTTGTATAACTATACTCAGCCTATGAGCTAAACAATGAACAAAGACTGCCTGAGGTGCAAAATCCATTACCTTTCTTTGCAAACCATTTAAATGTCCACACATGACACTGGCAACATTGTAGCACTGTGCAGTAAGTTTTGGCTGATAGTCATAAGGTCCTAACACTGAATTTGCCAAGACAAAAACTGCTTCCAATGTTCTATCACAACTGACAAAAAAAGTCCAAAAAGCATTTGACTGGTTAACCATTGGCATCTACTAGTCTAACAATTATGGAACACTGAGATTTTTGTGTGATATCTGTAGTATCTTCAATTTGAACTGAAAAAAAGTCACTGTTGCATATTTCAAACTTGGTATAATTATCAATGTATTCCAAAATCAGTCAATAATCTCACTTTTCATTTGATTGTAGTGATTCTGAATTGCTGACATGTGAAAATTAATAGACAACAGTTCTTTGAAATTCCCCCTATTAGATGAAGGTGAGCTTTCATCATGACCATGAAAAGCAAGCTCTTGTCTGGCCAAATACTTTACTACATTAATTACAACCTTAAGACTAATCGGTGTTAGGAACTTCCATGCATCTGTGTGGCCTGTCTGGCTGCATACCCTTTACCCTTTAAAACCTAATCGGTTTGGTCTTACATTTTCATTATACTGAGCAACATACAACCGGTTGTTTTCCTTCAGAGCATCACCAAGCATTGATTCTTTTCAAGTTGCTTCAATTTGAGCATGCACTTGAGATGTTCAGCAGTCTGAATGTTTATGAATGACTAAGCTTAGTAGGTGACCTACCAAAAGAATGAAGTTATGTATGTGTTGTATGTACATCAGTTGGACAGAACCAGTTTCCCACACTGTGCTGTCACATGCATTATGAGTGCCGATAACTTGATTCCTCTGGACTACTAAGCCTAGCAAAGACCAATTGATGTTTAAAATGTCAGAAAAACCAGCACTGTATGATTGTTCCACCCTCTTTTTTACACCAAGTAATAAGCAAGGCCAACAAAACAGTTTTTCCATATAATGGCTACCCTACAGCCACTCATATTCACTGTACCATGAATCTTTAAAGTGCTTTTTGTAAATTTTGCATCTTTTTGTTCCACTTTTTGTGCTAATAAATTAAGAATAGGGGTTGGTCTTCTTGTTAATATCACATCCCTTTTAAAACAATCAATCCACTGTGAAAATGGTGTGTGTAATATGCTACACACTATATCATTTTGCAGATTCATTTCTCCACTAACTGTTGTTGTTGTTGTTGTTGTTTTCTAGTGCCTTGCATCTGGCAATGAAGCCATTAGCATTTGTGCTTTCCAATACTTTTGAACTGTAGTTTCTTCTGATCTTAATGCTTCACAGGTCTTCAAGTGGTCTTCGTTCATTTCTGCTGGATCGTTACACAGGACACATATTGGTGAGGCTGAGATACCTATTCTGTAGAGATGACTTGCTAAGCAGTCGTGATTTGTCAATAGTCGGAAGGCTGCAACCGCTGTTTTCCTTGGTCTCTGGGGGATTATATCTGGGTTGGAAAGTAGTGTAATCCATTTTTTATATTTGGCATTTGTTTCTATTTCTTGTAGGTATGAATGAGAAAATTTTTTAATGATCAAGCGTTTATTGAGGAATATGAGAAATTGAATTTAGATTTTTGCTTTATTGTTGTGCCTTTCTTTGCAAGTGAGTCTGCAGCTTCGTTCCCCATGACTCCACAGTTTCTCCACTAACTTTAATTAAACAAAACAATAAGAAGTTGCAGCGAAGCTGTATATATATATGTGTGTGTAAATAAACACAATGGGCAACTGGAGTACACACCAGGTCGAGAAGACCACATAACTGGCCGGGAGGGCTCAGGGCGCTGACCAAGTCCCACCCTCCAGTACTGCACCTCACCAATGATGCCCGTAGTGAGCAGAGGTGGGGGACGCAGCAGCTGGGTGGTAGGCCTTGGCCCTTCATGGGCTGTTGTGTTGGGGTTTAGTTAGTTAACTGGAGTACACAACCACTTTATGCAAACAGTATTTTTACACAGATAGACTAGCCTCTACAAGGGGCTGTGGTTCACTAAATTCCTGTTCTACCGTAGCTGAACATTATCCTTGCAGCAGGTCTATTTGGCAATACATGGAACCTTATATTCTGTTTCATAGTCATGGCAAATGAGTATAAACATGCAGCTATATATCGGTTGACATAAATAGCTGCACCTTTTGCCCTGTAAAGTAAGCACGCTCTTCAAGCCTAAAGTGCGAGCAAGAAGGCAGCCCAGGAAGGCGATAGCTGGTAGCTTTCACCCATCACTTTACGCTTACAGATATATTCCCTAATGGTTGTATATTTAAGCGTACAACAAATTGAACACTTACATCATATTTAATGCAACTAAAACTGGTGAAGTGGAGGTTCACCTGAATAGTTGCCACTGCTAATCGACTAATTACAAATAGATATAGCCACTTCCGTCAACTGGAAGAGATGGGAGGTAATGTGTCCCCTTTCAAACTGGTAGAGACCGATATCAGAAGACACGCTCTATAAATGCCTGTGTCAGAAATTCAATGTCGATTTGTGCTCTGTGTTCATGGTGTGCCTTATTTATTTTATTCAGTGCTCTCTGCAGTTGGTTGTAGAATATGTCAGTATCCTCTTTTCTACCTTCTCTGGGGCATAAATACCTATTACTGATTACTTTCAATTTTAAGTTTGCATATAATTATCTTTTCGTTTATGAAATTGTAACTTACTATTTTGTTTTTCCACATACTATTTATTAAAGTTACTACTCACAGTAAATGTGCAGGTTTTGAGAAACACCATTATAATTTTTTAGTTCCTTTTAATTTCTTTGTTTCCGTTATCACTGCCAAGTCAAAATGTATTCTTCTTAGTTCATCAAGTTCCTTTTCTTCCCTTGTTATTCCTCTAACTCTGGCTATTCTTATTCTTTTAATTATATCTAATTGTTTATCCTTTTTGTGCCTCAGTCATTGTCTTACTAATTCATCGGCTTAATGGAGCACGTAAATACAAGTAGGACTGACTATAACCATATGTTGAGTATTATGGTGGAGAGGCTGCTTCTTTAAAACCTCCATACTTATTTGTTCATGTACAAATTCCCTTAGCAAGGATCCCATCTTCTCCTTTATGCCATTGAGTTCTTTGCCCCTATTAACTTAGGAATATATCCATTTTTGGGACTTTTTAGTTTCCAAAAGAGACAGAATACCTCCCTTGTATGATTTTCATTCCCCTATGAGATTACTGAGCTGGCAATGTGGACTGCTTATTCCAGCAGTCTCTCTCAGCTACCTGATTGCAACGTCTATAAGACGAGTGATGGGGTTGCCAAATCCCCCACTATCTGTAACATTTTCTTCCCAATAACCACTTCATTTCAGGTATCACAGGAGTCCACCATTTGTGGTGCTATGTGTAGAAAGAAAGAAAGAACGAAGATACTCTTTTATCCAGAAAACATTAATTGTGATGTAAGTTGACCAAGAAGTATGTTTCAGTTCAGCAATAAGGACTTGGTTAAATACAAGATGTGAAAACAAAACTCAAGGTTACTTTTTAGATTTAAGGGACCTAAAACATGGAATTTTGATATCTAAAAATCAAATGTTTGGCCCAATGCAGTATTTTAAGTACTTAGATACAAAAGCAGTTGATTCAGTACAAATTAATGTTATCTAAAAGAAAAAAATCTCATCTATATTTAAAAAGAATCACAAAACAAAAAAATAAAAATGTTTAATCACAGCTTGATGTACATAAAGGAACCTTTGAACCACCAACAACTCAAATACAAATCTCTGAAAACAAAAAAAAAAAAAAAAGAAGAGAGAAATTTCACTCTTTAGGAAGCAAAGATGAATGGCACAATGAACTCCTTACTTACACGCTGCAGTATTTCGCTGAATTTGCATTTCCTTACAGTTCTTAGCACAGATTTTCTTCCCTTGAGATATGTTCTCATAAACTCACCAGCATTGGGGAAGGAGAACCAGAAACTTTTGGCTGATCTCAAGGCGAGCAAGCCCGCACCAACAAGATCGCTAAAGATCAACACAGAAACTAACTTTATTAATTCATTCATTCAAATTATTTGTAGTGTTTCAGTATTTATTTGCCTCAATGAAATTCACTTTCAAAATGCACCTTACCTTAATTCTTGTTCACTGAAGTGCAACTCTTTTGTAAGGATAGTCTTGTCTACACTCACATCTTGTACTTTTGGAATTAATTCTTTTAAAAATCGATTAATCACAGGTTTTTCTTCACAGCACTGTAATATGTGCTTTTGTAAGTCATCGCTGAATATCACAACAAGAGCTGCCTCTTCACCACCAAGCTTAAAGACTCTTATTTTACCTTGTAACTGCAGACGCTCCTATAAAACATCAAACAATTTTTATTTATTTTTGTTTATCTTTTACAGGATGTAAATTAAATAACACCAGAATGTCAATATGTAAACTTTGACGTCTTATTTAGATTATTTACCCAAATATACTTCTGACTTACTATGTTCATATCCACTGTAGTCTTGCATTTTATAATGCTGTATATTTGATGCACTAGTAAGACTGGCGGCAACTTGTCCTGATATTTTTCTGTTGGAAATTTGCTCTTCAAATATAATAGAGCAGCCTCTGTGTCTGATGGAATATGCGAAACTGGAGTGAGGTCAAGTTTATGTGACCCTCCTGAATCATTGCCAGTTTGTATCGGTATGGTGCCTGTTCTTATCCTTTTTAACCCATAAAATGAAGAACCCGAAGGTCTTTTACTCATAACGTTCGGAATTCAATAATTTTATACTTGTTTTCTTGAAAGCCTTTTTGTAAGTACAAGCTGGAAAACGAGTATTGACCCTAGGTTCACGTTTGCTCGAACCAGGCTGGAACAAACCTTTGACATACACATAGCAGCCGACGAGCAGAACTAGCGTGGTTGTAGTGGGGCTGGAACTGTCACTTTATTTATTCAGTAAAACCAACTGAGGAAGTTTTCGTGAACTAAAGGACAAGTTGTAAATGATCAAACAATTGCAAATAAATGTTATTTTAAGTCTTGGATTTAATAAAAATTGATTTTTTTTGTCTAAAAACGTGCCAGTATCATGACTTTATTTTTAATTTTGTTTATCTGAAATGCTTAACGCATCCAGGATTGTTTTCTAAAGGTTGTACATTATGATCCTCTTGTTGCTCCAATGTTACCTTCCTGTTTTTATACCGTTTCGAATGGACGGCAACAGGGCAATGAGTGCGGCATGCGTTCGAGTTTGCTTGTGTGTACGTAAATAAAAGCCAAATAAAATGTTCGTACTAGCAGAAATGAAACATGTTATACGCACACCACCTTGGGTGTTCAACATGAAGTTGAATGATGCTATTTCAGAGCAATTGAATAAAAAATTGGCTAATAAGGTAACCTTACTTTGCAGTTTGTAAGGTTATGTGTCACTGGCTTAAGGTTGAAAGTTACAGAATATTGATTGAGATACATACATTTTTCTTTTTCTCGAAGGTTGTGTTAAACGTGGGCTTATGCATTGCTCTTTTCGATATCACACGGCTGGAAGATTCGTATATATTCCCAGGAGATGGGGCTGCTCACACCAAAGTTCACTTCAGATATGTGGTATTTAGGCCGTTCATGGAAGAGGTCATAATAGGCAAGATAAGGAGCTGCAGTAGAGAAGGTGTTCATGGTAAAATCTTAACTCGCATAATATGACAGTGGATATTCAATATTAATAAGTGAGTGATTGCACAATGTACATACTACCCACAATCACCATTTTTTATAATTTCATAGAGGTCCTTACTCAAAATTCTACTATATGTGCCAAACGAGAAGCAGTTTCCACAAAACAATGGTAGCAGATGGTCCTTGATTCTTAAATAATCTATGGCACCTTCTCAAATGGGAATGAATTTTAAAATACCAGAATCACTGTAAACACTACCTTCCTACCCATCTTGTTACTGGGTATTTTGCTAGTGCAATCTCTTAGTTATACAACTTTGTACATTTGAAAGCAAACATTTTTAGCTGTCTTATATTTCTTCCTGATCTGATAACAGATGTTTGTCATGGATCAAAAAAAATTTTATTTCAACTGCTGTATATTTTGGCATATTTCAGTTCTGCATTTACGTATTAACAACATGATATAAATCATCTAAATGTAGTGTATGAGAGTATGTGGGAAGGAACAACTTGCTAAATTTTTGTTAATTGCGAAATGTTCAGGGAAAATTGTGTTGTGAGCTAGATCATATCTAGGTATCTATTAAGGGAGGAAATGTATATAGTATCCACTGGTAGGAAACATCATGGGGGAGTTAAAGTGGCATGGTAATTCAACCATTCATGTGGGAGAAAGGAAAGCGTGAAAAAGTGTATTTTTGACAGTTATATTTAATGGATACAGAGGCAGACAGAAGTATTCAAATGTCAACATTATGCCATTAAAAGAGGACATTTAACTATCAAAATATACACAATAAAATAGATTTGTGAAGTCGTGTCTAAATATTTGTTATATTAGTTGATTTATGTTGTTAACAGCTTCAGTTTTCATTGAATTAAACAAACTTGTTCTATGTTTTAACAAATCTTTGTTACATTATTAATGTCACGTGTATTTACTTAAATATAATTACATTTTCTCAATGTAAACTGAAAAATATATTCCCCCAATAGTTGGACATAAGTATTCAAATAAACAAAACATAACACTACTTGGTCATCATGCCTTTCCTATGAATAACTGCTGCCAAATGCCTTGGGATTGAATGGGCACACTTGGTAATTAAGTTAGAATCAGTGTTATTTCATTCCTGCAGGATAGGACTCAGTTTTCTTTTGCTTGTGATGGGTGTTTCCTGGCCCTATTCTTCCAATTTTGCCAGATATTCTGGATTGATTCAAGTCTGATGATTGAGGTGGTATTCTGAGGCATGGGGTGTGTTTTAGATAATTTATAATCTAGTAACTTCAGAAGTGTACATAGGATCATTATATTGTTAGATATAAAATTGCTTCAAAGATTTAATTTTTGAGGCTTCTTTGTAGATGTTCCTTGTTCATGTTACCATCAATAAAACCTAGCGCACTCATACCAGTTGACACTGTACATCCCCATAGCATTGTGCTGCCGCCCCAAAGTTTGACTGTAACTTCATATTTTGAGGATCGCACTCAGTATTCTTCTGTATCCACACCTTTAATGGGCCATCTCTTTGGCATTCAGGCCCTAATGACCTAGTTGTCGATGGGTCCTTAAATCTCACGCGCTCGCTTACTCTCTCACTCACTCCTTTGTTACATACTCATTGGCAAATACCGAATGCTTTTTCTTGTATACCTTACATTTATATACAGTTTTCTTTTTTGTCTTCTACCAGTACTGTTCAGAACTGTACAAACTGTTCTTTCGTGAACCACCTACCCAAGAATTTCTTACAGATGAGCTCTAATTTCTGTTGCTGTTATTCTGGAAGTTTGTTTCACCATTTTCAGCACTTATCTTTTAACTCCAAAAGGGAGTTTTGACAGAGCATCTTTCCCAGACTAATTGACAGTGGTATTACTCATTTTATATTGTTGGGTGACATCAAACAGTGGATGGATTTCTGTGTGCAGCTTCTCTAATTTCTTTACATGTCTTACTTTGTTCATGCATATGCAAGTTGATTCCCCTCTCCTCTAGCATTGTCTCTTTTCCTTTACACTCCATGTGGACTATGGCTACTTGTAACTGAAATTGCGTGTGTGCTGTATGACAGCAGACATGACTGAGAAGTTCTTAAGGTACAAACATCAACATTTCCATTGTTTACTGTGTTTTATTGCTGTATCATAGAGTATGTTTGAATACTTATGCTATAAGCTAACAATGTTTTTAAGGTTGTATCTAATGCTCAGGAGTTATTACTGAAATCACTCTCCTTCTTGCTTACCAATATTTTGATGTTCGAGTTTCAAAAGTCATAAGGGATTCACAATTTTTTAAATGTTCCATATCCATTTCTTCTTCTTCTTTGGAGCATAATAAACAATTTGGAGTAGTCAAAATATGTTTATTCAAGCCATCATGTCCTGTGATCAGTCAAAATGCAGCAAAAGAGGATTTTCTTGGTAAATCATTCCTATTGATGGATCATCTAAAATTTTCTTCCCATTTGACTGTTCATTTCAAAGTGTTATCTGCTAATTATAATTTGAAGTTATTTTTCTTTTAATAATTCTTTTAATTGATTCACAGGAGAAATTTTGTTTTACCACTAAATTTATTTTAGATCCTTTCTTTGCACAAATATCAGTCATTTCATTTCCAAAATCATCACAGTGTGCAGGAATCCACTGTAAGATTATATTTTTATGTAGGTTCTGTTTTTGCTTGATCATATTATTTCTTTGATCTTTATCATTTTGGGCCAAGTAGTAGAACCAATATCTTGGAGGGCAATATCTGTGGATAACTGTTGAGTAATATACATGTATTCTTATCATTCATGTACTGTGAATGTGTTTGAAACATGATAATGCATCAGTGGAATCATGAAGTAATAAATAATTCTGCCTGCTATATCGATTCAACACAATGGCGTGTGGTCCATGTACGCAAGGTAAGCAGTGCTTACCCTGTACAATGCTACAAAATTATTTATATTATATTACCTAGCAACACATTCTGATTCTATTCGTATGTTAAGCACTTGGCTACTGCAGTTGGCCTGAACTAACATTTCCATTTTATTGTAAAACGACACGCTCTCAATACGTGTAATCGTGCATGCAACAATGTATGGTGTCCATGAGGACTTGTTTCCGTAGATTTTCGGGTCAGCTCGGGTGCCATCGCGGCTCAAGAGAAGCACATGTGTTCAGTGCGGGTCTAGGCGAATGACCTTCCAGCATTGTCGCAGTTTAATAAGTGTATTTCAAATGAATACATAAGTAACAAGTGACTTTTTGCAGTGAGTTTAGCTTTATTATTCAATGACAAGTGTGATATCACTGACATATTATTAACAGTTGATTTATGATAGAGTTTCAGATAGTTTAACACGTGCCATGCTAGAGCAAGGTATGCAGTATCAAACGGTGCGTACACTAGTGCTTGCAGCTCGGAGAGGGGAGGAAACCTGGAATCTTTGCTTTCTTTGGAGAGCAGAACTGCATACGCAGATGGTTGCACTGTGTGCAATATTATCTCACCAAGTTTTTCTTCTAGAAATTATGAAGAAAAGTTGTGCAGGAAGGAACACGAATGCCTGACCTAAACATTACCACTTCAGTGAAAAGCTGTGTAAGAAAATTCAATTCACAGCTATATATTACTAATGAATGGCTTACTGGTTGTCCGCACAAACAAAACCTTTATTGTTGGTGTTATCTTCTGTTTGCTAATGAAAAAAATGTATGGTCTAGTAGCGGGTTCAGTGACATGAGGAACATCCATAAAGCAATTAAAAAACAATTTGACTAGCACTCGTCTCTAAACCATCATTCTACTGAAAACATTCGGCAAATTCAGAATTGATCATTTACTGGATACTCGGAAGAAAGTGAGGGAAAATCAGCACAACGAACTAGTAAGAAAAAATAGAGAAGTAATGAAACGCCTAATTGATATTGTTTGTTTTTTTGGGGAAACAGGAATTAGCATTTAGGGGTCACGATGAGTCATCAGAATCCAGCAGCAAGGGGAATCATGTAGAACTTGCAAACCTGCTTTGTCTGTATGACGAGAAGTTAAGAACTTTCATGGAGCAGGGGACAGTGTTTATTGGGCTACCAAATCTGATCCAGAACGACTTAATTGGGTCAATAAGTAGTGTTCTAATAATGGAGATAAAGAGAGAAATCAAAGAGACCAGTTTTGTTGCCATTAGTTTGGATGAAAGTACAGAGGTTGCAAATTGATCCCAACTTTCTGCAGTAGTGAGATTCGTTGGACCTGACGGTGATGTTCAAGAAAGGTTTCTATGCTTTATAAATATTTCAGATGATCGATCAGCTGATGCATTGTACAAAATTGTAAAGGAACTCATGGATGAATTTGACTCTGGGGAAAAGCTAGTTGCTCAGACATATGATGGTGCGGCTGTTAAGGCGGGGCATTTAAATGGACTTCAAGCAAAAGTACGAGGATCATTTCCCAAGCTCATTTTGTGCACTGTTTCGCCAATTGATTAAATCTAGTTCTGTCACAGGCGGTTTCACACATTCGAGAATGCAGGATATTCTTCATGACTGTTAATGGAATAGCAGCATTTTTTACAAAGTCTTCTAAGAGAACTGAGGCCCTGGATAATGTGATACACAGAAAATTGCCGCGTGTTTCACAAACGCACTGGAGCTACAACTCTCGTTTGGTGAAAAGTATATACGAATTCAGAAAATAACTTTTTTCATTGTTTGAAACTATTGCGAATGCAGATGAGAAATGGGATCAAGATACTTATACTGCTGCACACAGTTTCTAAGCACAATGGAGGATTTCACCTTCAAATTTATGTTAGAGATTTGAGAGGTAGAACTGGAACTTAAAAATTCAATGCCACAACTGGGATTTGAACCACAGATCTTTCGCTTACTGGGTGGCTGCTCTACCCCTGAGCTATTGTGACAAACTGCCAGAATGGCATTAAATTCTCAAACCAGTTAGATTTCTCCTGGTAAACCACAAAGGCAGTCTCACATCAGAGACAAATTACCCCAATGGTGACTTACTATTGTAAGTACTTTATGTCCCGGGATTAATTAACCTCCAGATGGTAATTATTATTTCTTTATGCCAACAAACTTACTGTTGGTTTGAGAGGTAGAACTGGAACTTAAAAATTCAATGCCACAACTGGGATTTGAACCACAGATCTTCCGCTTACCGGGTGGCTCCTCTACCACTGAGCTATTGTGAGACTGCCTTTATGGTTTACCAGGAGAAATACGAACTGGTTTGAGAATTTAATGCCATTCTGGCAGTTTGTCACAATAGCTCAGTGGTAGAGCAGCCGCCCGGTAAGCGGAAGATCTGTGGTTCAAATCCCAGTTGTGGCATTGAATTTTTAAGTTCCAGTTCTACCTCTCAAACTTTGCTCACACATGGCTTGTGTGTTTAAAAACACCAACAGTAAGTTTGTTGGCATAAATAAATAATAATTACCATCTGAAGGTTATTTAATCCTGGGATATAAAGTACTTACAATAGTAAGTCACCATTGGGGTAATTTGTCTCTGATGTGAGACTGCCTTTGTGGTTTACCAGGAGAAATACAAACTGGTTTGAGAATTTAATGCCATTCTGGCAGTTTGTCACAATAGCTCAGTGGTAGAGCAGCTGCCCGGTAAGCAGAAGATCTGTGGTTCAAATCCCAGTTGTGGCATTGAATTTTTAAGTTCCAGTTCTACCTCTCAAACTTTGCTCACACACGGCTTGTGTGTTTAAAAACACCAACAGTAAGTTTGTTGGCATAAATAAATAATTATGTTAGAGATGTTTGCTATAATATTCCCCACCACGGACACTCTGTATGATATTCTCCAAGCAAAGTCATCTGATATTGGATATTGCTTATTGAAAGTTACGGAATTTCAGAGGGCCTTAGAAGAGAAGCGCAATTCTCTCGATGAAGTATGGGACAAAGTTGAAGAAGCCATTGGTGATCCACGTCATACTAGCAGTGATGGTTTGAATAGGAAAATGCACGTTTGTATTGTGAGGTTCTGGATATGTTTCTACTCCATCTCAGAGAAAGATTTGGTAATATTGAGTCTGTGTTTTCTGGAATTGTTAAATTTTAAGAACTTCAGCAAATACAGATTGTCTTTTCCAGAATTACCTTTTCAATCACTAAAAGAGTCCTATGGGATAGTCTTTGACTTTGTTGCGTTTAGGTCACAACTCTCTGTCACTAAATATGCATCATAAATCTGAATGATCTTTCTAGCCTTCATAAAAGAAAATGAACTGAACAGAGCGTGTTTTGACAACAGAAGTGACAAAACTGTGCGAGTTAGTGTTAACTATTCCAGCACGTAATGCTGCAGTTGAACGTAGCTTTTTTAAACTAAAAACCATAAAAAATTATGCATGGAACACTCAGGGACAGGAAAGACTTTCAAACTTATCTTAGGTAGCACTAGAGAAGGAGCTTCTAGTAAATCTACAACAGCATCCCAAATTTTATGATCTTGTGATTGACGATTTTGCCAAGAATGGAGGAGAATCCAGATCTGCTTCAAATAAGACCAGGTAAATCATCAATATTTTGTTACAAACTAATGTACAGGATAACAGTGATACTATTGTTTTTAATTGCATGTACTATGTATCAGCATATTTTCGTTTAACCCCTTACACTGAGATTGCTTACCCTTGCCAATACCTCCACCACACGCCACTGATTCAACATTTAAAGCTGTTATCTATCAATTTGAATATTTCTGTATACAAACAGAATTGGGCAGATCACATGACAGGAGTGTCAAATAATTGAATAACAAAAATAGTTGCAGGATGTAAACCTAAAGGGAACCTCAGTGGGGGAAGACTTAAATGTCACTGGAAGAATGATCTCTGAGCCGAAACAGGCCAGCGTGGCCTATCTTGGTGTAGATGATGATAGATGATGATGAAGAATACTTCTTTCTGTCTATGTATGTCAAGAACAACAACAATAAACCAATAACAAAAAATAGTTGTTTTGTAATTGTACTTTGTTCTGTAACTAGAAGTTGATTTTAGTAAAATATGGAAATATAACAACCATTGGGGATCCTAACAAACTCATTGTTGGAAATTATATAGTTTTCAAAATGAAGTGACATTTCCAACAAATTGGGCATTATCACATGCATTATAGGAGGGAGCGAAGTGGAAGAACAGTCAAGATTGTAGTGTCTGTGACTGACAAATAAAGCTATAAAATAACAAATATCACTAGGTATCTCTCTTGATTTGATGAAATGACTGGAAACATCCATTAAGCTGTAACATAGATACCTAGTTTTCCAAAATGTATGGTTTATATATGTAGTTAAATTGTGTGTGCAAAGTTTTCAAAACTTCATTTAATGTGATGTGTCTTTAGCTTCATCCTAGATGAAACATGCTGTGTAAGAGAGGAACATAAATGACATAACTACACACATTATTGTGTTTCAGTGACCCTTGGCTTTTTTGATGACATCGTTATACCTCCAAATGCATTGCAACATCCATCTCGATTTGATGAAACAGAACAAGCATGGGTGTGGGAATATGATACAGGCAGTGGAGATAAGCATGATCTCTTCATGGATCCAGGTAAGTATGTAAGGATTATTTATTTATGCCAACAAACTTACTGTTGGTGTTTTTAAACACACAAGTCGTGTATGGGCAATGTTTGAGAGGTAGAACTGGAACTTAAAAATTCAATGCCACAGCTGGGATTTGAACCAGGTACTGGCAGGTTGTCTCAGTAGCTGTAAAATATTTTATTTTTTATGTAGGTAAAATATGTAAATATGCATAAAAAATGCAAAAATATTTTGTTTCAATACTACACAACTACAAATACTTATGCTAAAAAATCACTCACCAATCACGCTGAGGCAGTGCTGGATTGAAACAGCTCGCTGTTGCAGTGAACCACGAACACTTTCTCCAAGTTTTCCATCACAAACTGATGTTGGTTGTGTCGAAACAATGCATGATACCGCGAGAAAGACCTTTCAACATCACAAGATGATAGCCTTGCATATTTCATCAAAAGAATGTCACTTGCACACACATTTTCAATTTCACCGTCTACTTCCCCTTCCAAAACCTTGGCAATTTTATACATAGTATGAAATACACCATTTTTTTGAATACCACAACTTTTGAACCGATTTATAGTAAAGAAGATCCCACAACCTTCATACATTACTCTGGAGCAGGCAGTAAGCCAGACCTCTTGTTAGCTACAACAGATATTGTTTCAAAAATTAAAAAACAAGTTATAGAAAATCCAAGTTCTGGTCACAGGGCAGTAATTGCTGATATAAAACTAGAGAATACAAATAACAGTCAAGGTCTTATGAATCTGTATTGGAACTTCAAAAAAGCAGATTGGAACAAATATAAAACTGAATTAGAACATAAATTTAAAGAACAAACAAACTCACAGCTGCATGACCAACCAGATCATATGAACAAAAATTCCTGTAAAGTCATCCTAGAAACCGCAAAAAAACATATTCCTCGTGGAAGAATTAAACATTTCAAACCCTTTTGGAACCCCCAGTTAGAAGAACTGAAAAAGCAAAGGGATATAGCTAGAAATACAGCTGAACAAACAAAAAACGTATTGGATACACAAATATGGCGAAAGAAATGTGCCTCACTAAAAAAAGAAATTAATACTGCTAAAAGGAATCACTTTAATAATTTCTTAGCAAAAATGGACTATAGGACAGATGGTAACAAAGCTCATAAGTTCATAAAAATGTCAAGGACAGGAAAGAAAACAACAGCACACCTATCATACACAACAATAACATGTTAGTAAATGATGCAGTCATAGCCGAAACATTCAATAAATATTATGCTAATTCACATAACCATGTCCCCCAACGAGTAACTGGGTCTAGGTGGAAGTACAACATCTGGATTTTTCGTTCTGAATAAATCAATTCTTGTTGGCACTTTCACAAACACCTTTTTACCATTTGAGATCAATTTGTCCACTTTAGGATACAATGTACGTATCTGCTCACATACTCTGTGTAAACCATATACTATACAAGTTACGTGTATCATGTGTGGGAAGCTTACAGAAAGATCTTCAGCTGCTTTCTTCATATATGGAGCAGCATTTGTAAAACACTATCGAATTTCACCCCATTCGGCCATAACAACTGCAGAGATTCATTGAATAAGCGAGCTATTGTTACATGATTCGATGCTGATATTTCTTTGCATGCTAACAGAAAACACTGCTTGGAAGCTATTTCATTATTTTCTAGCACACCTGGCGGCGCCGTGGCTGAGTGGTTAGCACGCTCGCCTACCACCTAGGCGGCCCGGGTTCGATCCCAGGAACCCGCATGTGGTATTCGTGGTGGATGAAGTGGCGTCAGGGCAGGTTTTCTCCGGGTGCTCCGGTTTCCCCGCCATTTCATTCCATGTGTCATCAGTGTCACCACCTGCGGTGCCGTAGTAGTAAAAGCGGGCGTTAAACACTACAACAACAATTCTAGCACACCTGCCACAACATTTCCCACTTTCCTACCGCTAGAGTTGGGTGATTCATCAGTGCTTACCCATATCTTTTTATTTTCACATTCTGCTCTGATTTTTCTTAGAATGTCTTCGTAACAGGCAGGCACATACAGTTTTCTTAATGTTGATTCTTCTGGTATTTGAAACTTTGTGTATTTCGTAAGAAAAGTTTTGCATAAATCTGCATAATATTCAGAACATTTTGAAACTAGAGTATGTGAAGTCTCTAAAGAGGAAGTTGCTTCGACTAAAAGAACCTTTCTAGAACTTGTATGTGAAGCGGCAATTCTATGTTTATTATCTGCTAAATTCTGCAAGACTTGCGATCGCTGTTCTGCATTTACTGCTTTCTCACATTTTTGGCAGAATAGAGTTCTTCCATCACTCATAAAGATGCCACTGAATTCAGCAACATATTGTTGCAAACGAGAGCGAACACTCGACTTTACTTTTGGCATTATATCACAAATCACTTCACTTCAGAACCCGTACTGTATTAACGCTCTGCTTTACAAGACTCAGGCAGTGATTGAAGACTGTTGCGTATCTTGCGTCAGCCGTCCACATTATAAAATAAGGGATTCCCCTTCCAGGTAGTGAGGCAGCATGTGTAGTGGATGTCATTCACTACGCAGCACGTTTACGAATGAAGTTCATTCAAATTGTGTTATAATATGCACGACATTTTTTGTTAAATTTAAAAATTATAACAAAGAAAAGTGACAAATTATGTGTTTTTAGCAGAAAAGTGACAAATTATGTGTTTTTAGCAAAATTACCTAAAATATTTGTTTACATAAAAATATATTTATTTACATAAAAATCCGCTCCCTAGTTATTATCCAATTAAGTGCAACAAATTTATCAACATTACTTATACAATATAAAATTGATGAAAATGAAGTGTTTAAAACAGTGGAGCATATTAATAGATTGAAAAATATGTCAATATTATATATTTAAAAATATCAACATATATTTCAATCTATTAATTATACATTTTTTAATTGTATAAAATTGCACATAGTGCTGGTCAGAGGCAGGTCCAGGGAGGGTCTAAGGGGACTTTGGCACCTCCCCCTTCCAGTGACATTTAAATTTATGAAGTTGTTTTCCTTCAATGAAATTAAATGTAACAATTTTATTTCTGCCTTAAATATGTATATCAGTTAAGTGTTTGCTAGGGATGAGCATATACTCCTTGAAATAACTATTATACTCATTTTAGGAGTGGCTAGAAGACCGGCAACAATCGGTTGCATATGCTGTTTGTACCTCAGTGATGGTACAAGTTCAGGGCTTTATAAGTTATGACAAGTTTGTGAATTTTGGTGAATGTTTTGAATTTGCAAAAGCAGTGGTACTTCACATGTAATACCTGAAATAATAGCTCAAGTCTGCTATTTTCTATGTAGGATTTAGGTGTTGGTGAGGGTTTTGATGTGCATGACTGGGAATTCGCTCTGTGTAAATCCTTGTCTTCCAGATTGGGGGAGGTCTCCAGTTCCCCGGTCCCTCAGGGGATGTGGAAGCCCACAGGGGAGAGAGAAGCCATTTGTCCTCTTCAGGTCCAGCTACCCATAGTATCCTCTCAACTCACCCCTTCCTACTAGGGTTAAATTAAATTATTTTGTTGTTTAACGATGCTGTCAATTGCCAGGATCGCATCAGCGTCGCCGGTGTGCCGGAATTTTGTCCCGCAGGAGTTCTTTTACATGCCAGTAAATCTACTGACATGGAGCTGTCGTTTTTAAGCACACTTAAAAACCATCGGCCTGGGCCAGATTTGAGCCCGCGACCTTGGGAACAGTAGGTCAGTGTCTAACCAACTGAGCCACCCATACCGACAAATTCCTACTAGGGGGCACCCTGTTAGGGGCATAGGGACAGAAGTTTTTTTATGGTTCATGCTACTAATGAGTAATGTAACTTTTCTAGTGATTAAATTTTATTATGTTTTAAAAAGCCTAAAAAGGAAGCAGAAGATAAAACATGTCAAAATTCTGTGATAAGGTTTCTTCTAGTGGGCATTGACATGATTACTATAGAAAAAGAAAAAGGGTCTGCAGATAAGCTACTCCTAGTACTTCCAGTATTTCCTAGTATTTCCACTATCTCAAATGATATTGAGATTGTGGCTGCAAAACAGATAGGCCTACTCAAGTATGTACGAGTGGTAAAATAATACCTACATTACACTGTAACTAGCATTTTCTATAGTGTAATAGTTTTCTTAAAATAAACTTGGGACATTTCATGCTACAGTTAGCTAAAATATCACACTTGTTCATTTTTATTTACTGGTCCTGGTATGGTATTTTTTTTATTATTTATTTTAAATTCAATTCACCCCCCCACTGTAGTGAATCCTGAATCTGCCTGTAGTGCTAGTTTATGCAAAGAAAGTAAAGAGGCTGATAATACAATGTTCCTAAACAAGGTTATCAGTTTATGATGTCCATTCGAGAAACTGTGTTACTGTTATAGATTCATGTCAAGATATGATTTGCCTTGTATGTTATAACGGGTGATCCAAAAGACTTCGAACCGGTTGTTCTGTGTTTATCTGTACACATCCTTGGCACTTGGCAATGACTGCTGCTGTCATAGAAGAGCGTGGATGAAACCATACAACATTTTTAAAACTACTTTTAAAGGCTTTACTTACCAATATTATTAAAGGAGATATAGAAACTGGCCACTTTCGTCCATACATTTTTGGCACCACTTTAGGAAATTATCCATCACTTCAATGCCACAACTGGGATTTGAACCACAGACTTTCCGCTTACCGGGCGGACGCTCTAACCACTGAGCTATTGTGACAAACTGCCAATTCTACCTCTCAAACTTTGCCCACACACGGCTTGTGTGTTTAAAAAACACCATTCTGGCAGTTTGTCACAATAGCTCAGTGGTTAGAGCGTCCGCCCGGCAAGCGGAAGGTCTGTGGTTCAAATCCCAGTTGTGGCATTGAATTTTTAAGTTCCAGTTCTACCTCTTAAACTTTGCCCACACACGGCTTGTGTGTTTAAAAACACCAACAGTAAGTTTGTTGGCATAAATAAATAATAATTACCAACAGTAAGTTTGTTGGCATAAATAAATAATAATTATCCATCACTTACTGTAATTCACGTTGAGAAATGCTGGCAATTTCCTGGCAGATATTTTGTTTTAATTCTTCCAGGGTGTGTAAGTTTATCTTTTACTCTTTATGCTTTAAGTTACCCCAGAGACAGAAATCACAAGGGGGTTAGTTTCAGGGACCAAGGGCGCCACATATAATAATACTAATAATACTGTCCTGAAACACACTTTCAATTGTTCCCATTGAAACATTGCAGAATCTTGTTGAAAAAAGGCGAAATCATGCTCCCTGTTGCTTAATTCTCTGAAAAAAGGGGCAAAATTGTATCCACATATGTACGGACGTCAATTGTTGACTCGAAAAAAATTGGAGCTATAGCTCTTTCTCTGTTAATGGTGCACTGTATTCCAAGTTTTTCATCATGAAGGGGTATTTCAAGAACAATATTAGGTTTCTCAGAGCTTCAATAATGATTATTTTGTGTACACACGTATTCATGCAGGAGGAAAAATTCAATATTAAAAAATATTAAATGTTGGTCAATTTTGCCATTGCATACACTATTGAGTCCACTCACAAAATGTATGCCTAATTACAGGATGACCTGCTAGCAGAGCTTCCTTTGCAAAGAGCCGTAAGAAGCCTTTTGTAAAAGAGGCCTAAGTGATTTTTGGGGGGAATGCTCCAAACGATGACCGATGTTGTCTAAAGTTTCTTCGGTAAGAACTGCATGCTGCCTTTAAGATTTCTGAGCCTGAACACTTCCTGTGAAATTTATTGTAAAGTTCGTGGATTGTTGCATCGCCTGGAACTTTTACACCCGGAAATCTTTCTGCAAATTGCACTTTCACTTGGCAAGTTGAGTGAGTTAACACGCATGAATCATAAATAAATACACAGTGTACAGTAGAAAACAAATGCTGAGCCATAATACACTTTGTGACTAAGTATAGGACAAAATAATAAAGTACATTGGTAATAATTCAGCCACACGTCAGCTCAATACTGCAGAGCAGAGAAAAAACAAGTCATCCGCTTGACCTTGTGTACATCAGCTGCTGTTATTGTGTTTCTGTTTGCGCAGTGGAAAAACACTGTGCAACAATTCGGATGTTTTTGGGTCTCTCTATAGAATAACAGAAAAATAATTAAAACAAAATTGTTTTGTTGACATTTATACGGTGTACTTGAACAAGCCTTTTGCTACAAAGTCTGACTTAACAAATATTTTCAAAATGTTTAGTTTTAGTGACTTCTGATTATTACATTGATAATAGAAATGAAATTACTAACATTAATGCCCACCATTGTTAAGCCGGTAGAGATATAGGTTTGAAGATGTTTACTGTTGTACTACCTATTCAAACCTAGGAGCATGTTTCCAAACTTATTGAATAGGTATAACTGTGAACACTGTTGTTCAGGAGAATCCAGTAACATAGTTAAATTGTCCTATGTGCTTTTCAAATGGGAAGGAGTTTGTCCTTGAGCGCCTCCAGACCGGTAACCATTCGGAGTCCTGCTGTGTTGTCATATTGCTTTCCCCTTAAGTGGGGCTTGACAAGCCAAGAAATATGAGAAGAGTGGGGGTAATGAGCTTGCAACGCTGTGCAGGTAAACGTATCTCATTGGCTGCAGATCAGAACTCTTCCCATTTGAAAAGCACTATAAGAATCTGAATATTCACCGCATTCTTATAAATTAGCTACATTACCTATGTTAATATTTATTTGTTAAAAATAATGAAATTTGACAAAGTATGAACTCAATTGTGTGTTGCAAGAGTTGAAAAAATTTTGTGGGTTCATTTTCATATAGTGCCTTAGCTATACCTTGGCCAGTGTATCATAAAGCTTAATTTGTTTGTAAACTGCTACTGCCTGATCATTTCAAATTTTATGTAATGAACATTTATTGCCAATGTATATGACTGAATTCATGGGAGCATGTGTACGTACTGCCATGTTTTTAACAGTGTATTTTTGAACCAAGTACTCCTAATATATCTGTACATTATGTACTGTTTTCATTATGACTAAATATAATATTTTTGTGTGCTTCCTGCAGGAGAGCCAATAAGATTCAGAGTCACAGCTGAAACATTTGTAGAAACTTCACCAAGTGGTCCAGAGAATCCAAGTACTGCTTCTGCTCCTAGTACAAGCACTGAAACTACTACAGAAGAGCCAAAAGTTCCCTATATGCTAATAGTAAGTATATTTTTATAACTGATATTTGTAAATATGTATGTATATATAATTTTGCTAGAATCTATTTGTTATATATAACATGTAAACTACACTGACGTTGTCTATTGCTGTAACAGGCCTAATGACAATAAAATCTATTTAATATCACCAAGGAATACATGAACTAAGGTTTGTGTCAAATCTTCTGTGTGTGACTTTCAGAGGCTCCACAGCTGTAGTGAATAACAGACGTGCAGCATTGCCTAGTCAGAACTATCTTCCTCTTGCTTAGTGATTACTAGAATGACGTTGAGGCAGTACTACAAGCTTAAAATTTATGTTAGATATAAACAGAATGATTGTACAAGCATGTGCAAAAAAAGAGTGTAATTTTAGCTTCAGCCATTCAATATTATGCAGTTATATTTACATGTATTTTGTCAGAACTGAAGCAGATTTTGAGCTGCTAACAGAGATGTAAATAATTTTTGTGAATAGGTGCACCGTTTTGCTTTCCCTTTTTCCTAATACATCCCTAATTACTCTGTACAGGGACACAGCAGGTAGATAATGTACAGTTCTGTGAATTTGTAAAAGCCTGTAACATGTTGGTAGTAAAGCAAGTGATTGTGCCAATGAGAGAATAGGAAAAAAATACATTGTTTTATGTAGGAAGAATGACGATTGCTTATACAGTGTATGAATTTTTTAAAAGGAACTCAAGTGACGAAGGAAGGTGCAAATTTGATTTTAAAAAGTGCCAAGAGTTAACTGCTGCAGCGTGTGGAATAAATCAATCCACTGTTTCTCAGATCTACTTGGAGGTAAAAAAGAATGTGAGTCAGATTCTCATACAGTTTTTGTTTCACTTAGAAAATGCATTAACATACCAAAAAGAATGACACACTTAGACGATTTTGGAAAACAGATAGTTTGTAGAACAGTCTTAGAATTTTATGCCCGTGGCAAACTTCTACTATCAAAAATATAATAGCTTCTTTATGGTGAAAAATATTTACAAAGGTTCTACTTCTTCCACCTTAAGAATATTGAAACAATTAGGCTTCTGGAATAGGAAAACCAATAATGAAGTAAATTTCTTGTGGAAAGGAGTGACGTCGCGTCAGGATTGTAATTCCTTCATACAATGAAGGAATTTCAAGTTTCTGGCGATACAAGACCAGTACATAATTTAGATGAGACTTGGGTAAACCAAAACATACTGATAAATCTATTTGGCAAGACTCCATAAAAAAGGGTGGATTAAAGGCACTGTAGGAAAAGATAAGTCACCTTATTCTATGTCACACGGGTTCACAGAAACAGGATTTTCACTACAAGGTAAGTGGGTGCTTTGGTCAAAGTAAACATCAGATTACCATGATGAAATGACAGCTTATACAGACCTCTTATTAGTTACAACAGATAGTTTCAAAGATTAAAAAATAAGTTATAGAAGACCCAAGTTCTGGTCACAGAGCAGTAATTGCCAAAATAAAACTAGATAATACAAATGTCAGTCAGCATCATATGAATCTGTATTGGAACTTCAAAAAAGCAGATTGGAATAAATAAAAAAGTGAACTGGAACATAAATTTAAAGAACAAACAAATGCACAGCTGCATGACCAGCCAGATTGTATGAACAAAAATTTCTGTAAGGCCATTCTAGAAGCTGCAAAAAAACTTATTCCTCGTGGAAGAATAACAAATTTCAAACCCTTTTGGAACCCTCAGTTAGAAGAACTGAGAAAGCAAAGGCATATAGCTAGAAATACAGCTGAACAAATAAAAAACAATTGGATACACAAATTTGGCGAAAGAAATATGCCTCACTAAAAAAATAAATTAATTCAGCCAAAAAGAATCACTTTAATAATTTCTTAGGAAAAACGGATTATAGAACCGATGCTAATAAAGTCCATAAGTTCATAAAAATTGTCAAGGACAGGAAAGAAAAAAATAGCATATCTATCATACATAACAATAAGATATTAAAAAATGATGCAGTCAGAGCCAAAACCTTCAATAAATATTATGCTAATTCAGATAAAGTAACAAGAAATAATAAAAAGCATAAACAATATAAGGAAGATTTGAAACAAAAAAGAGAATGTGATCCTAACACTCAACAAAATATCTTTTTTCAAAATGTTCATATGCAAGAACTGAACATTGCAATTAATAATCTAAAAAAAAAAGTCTCCTGGATCAGTTTACATACATCCAGAGTTCATAAAAAACCTTGGAAAAAGAGCAAAACAATAACTATGTTGTTAGCTAATGTAGAATTTCTGACAATGAAGTCATTAATCCTCTTGCTCTCCAATATTTTTCACTGATGGATGGGGCACTAGAAGTGGCCGGGCATATTTGAAGGTGGTCTCGATCCATTTCCTCTTGCAGATCACATAGAGGACAGAGTGGTGAAGAATATATCCCAATTCTGTTTAAATGTTTTGCCAGACAATCATGTCCTGTGATCAACCTGAAGGTTGCCACTGCTGTTTTTCGAGGATACTCAGGAATTACTGTTTTAATGTTTGGTAGTTCCCATCTTTTATTCTTTGATTTTTCATAGTAATATTTTGCAATCATTTTTTTTGAATTTAGAGTTGACTAATCTTTTAGCTGCATAAAATGGTAGATTAACTATAGATTTCTGTACACTGCTGGTACCCTTTTCTGCAAGAAAATCAAGAGGTCTGGGTTACTGCCTGCTCCAGAGTAATGTATGAAGGTTGTGGGATCTTCTTTACTATAAATCAGTTCAAAAGTTGTGGTATTCAAACATTCTTCCACTATCTTCCCTGTAGAATCCACTTTTTCATAACCCCATCTTTTGGAATGGGCATTGAAATCCCCAATTATGATTGTTTTATTTAATTGGTCAATAAGTCAGAGATCTGGTTCATTCCTGGGAGGATTGTAAATACTGTAGACATGTGGATCTGTTTTGTTATCCCAAAAATTTAGCTTTATTAATTCACTTTTATCTGCATTATCCATTTCTTTAGCAATTTCAAAGGAGGATTTAATATCCTTTTTGACTCCAACTAATATTCCACTACTTATATGTCTATTTTTGGGTAGTAGGTGTAGTAGAAAACCAGTAAAATTGAAGTATTTAAGTTGATTATTTGTTAGATTTGCTTCTTGTATGAAAAATACATCTATGTTATGGTCAAATACAATTTTATTGAGTTCTATTCTTTTGTTTGGGTGAGACCACCCACATTCCACTGTAGAAGTCTGATGTTAGATCGTCTATTAATATAATGTTTTTGGTTCTCGAGAAGTAGTCCCTGCCCGGAGATCTGAATGGGGGACTATTTTAACTCCGGAACATTTTACCCTTCAAGTCATATTTCATAATTTGATATTGAAGAGAGCAATAGCAGTAATAGTAACTGCTCTTTAGAGAGCACCAAATCTTTATGTTTTGGCGTCACATCGCTCTCTCACAACCCCCAGAATGTCTGGAGGACCACACCTGTCATTGGTTTACAGGTCTCACCAACCTGATCGGGAGAATTATCAAAAATACACCGACCATATTATATGCCATGACAGGTCAGCATGTTAGGGGTTAATATTTTATAGAGAAATTAGACAAATGGAGAGGTTGGAGAAATAAAGACTCCCTAGCCCTCGGGAACCCTAATAGCATCGGGGTCGGGAGAGAACAAGAGATGGCCAAGTAAGGTCACATAGAAAAGTTACAGTGAGGAGCAAAACACCAGTAAGTGGAAGTAATGTTCTACTCAGCTTTGGTACCTTGTGGTTGCCATTCACATATCCCCTAGACGGAGACCCCTGAATCTAAACAACTATTAAAACTTTACAATCTATCCTGGAAAACCACTGTACCTGCCAAATGGTGAAAAGCAATAATTGTCCCACTCCTGAAGAAAGATAAAACAGCATCAGAAATAAAAAAAAATCTGATGTGTTACACTCACATGACTTTATCTACTCTTACTATTCCTACAAACTCTTATTCCTTTGCAGAAATTATTTTATGCTTATTTCCTTGTAGGTACAAGGGGAATATTAGAATACCGTAGGCTTTGAGCGATAATCAAATCTTTTAAAGCTTTGAGACCCTGTTCTCTTTGCAAGCTTAACATATAAAAAAATGAACAACAATTTAAGAGGTAGAACTGGAACTTAAAAATTCAATGCCACAACTGGGATTTGAACCACAGACCTTCCGCTTGCCGGGCGGACGCTCTAACCACTGAGCTATTGTGACAAACTGCCAGAATGGCATTAAATTCTCAAGCCAGTTCGTATTTCTCCTGGTAAACCACAAAGGCAGTCTCACATCAGAGACAATTACCCCAATGGTGACTTACTATTGCAAGTACTTTATATCCCAGGATTAAATAACCTTCACATGGTAATTATTATTTATTTATGCCAACAAACTTACTGTTGGTGTTTTTAAACACACAAGCCGTGTGTGGGCAAAGTTTAAGAGGTAGAACTGGAACTTAAAAATTCAATGCCACAACTGGGATTTGAACCACAGACCTTCCGCTTGCCGGGCAGACGCTCTAACCACTAAGCTATTGTGACAAACTGCCAGAATGGCATTAAATTCTCAAGCCAGTTCGTATTTCTCCTGGTAAACCACAAAGGCAGTCTCACATCAGAGACAATTACCCCAATGGTGACTTACTATTGCAAGTACTTTATATCCCAGGATTAAATAACCTTCACATGGTAATTATTATTTATTTATGCCAACAAACTTACTGTTGGTGTTTTTAAACACACAAGCCGTGTGTGGGCAAAGTTTAAGAGGTAGAACTGGAACTTAAAAATTCAATGCCACAACTGGGATTTGAATCACAGACCTTCCGCTTGCCGGGCGGATGCTCTAACCACTGAGCTATTGTGACAAACTGCCAGAATGGCATTAAATTCTCAAGCCAGTTCGTATTTCTCCTGATGTGAGACTGCCTTTGTGGTTTACCAGGAGAAATACGAACTGGCTTGAGAATTTAATGCCATTCTGGCAGTTTGTCACAATAGCTCAGTGGTTAGAGCGTCTGCCCGGCAAGCGGAAGGTCTGTGGTTCAAATCCCAGTTGTGGCATTGAATTTTTAAGTTCCAGTTCTACCTCTTAAACTTTGCCCACACACGGCTTGTGTGTTTAAAAACACCTACAGTAAGTTTGTTGGCATAAATAAATAATAATTACCATGTGAAGGTTATTTAATCCTGGGATATAAAGTACTTGCAATAGTAAGTCACCATTGGGGTAATTGTCTCTGATGTGAGACTGCCTTTGTGGTTTACCAGGAGAAATACGAACTGGCTTGAGAATTTAATACCATTCTGGCAGTTTGTCACAATAGCTCAGTGGTTAGAGCATCCGCCCGGCAAGCGGAAGGTCTGTGGTTCAAATCCCAGTTGTGGCATTGAATTTTTAAGTTCCTGTTCTACCTCTTAAACT
Organism: Tenodera sinensis; assembly: GCA_030765045.1. Classification (NCBI taxonomy): domain Eukaryota; kingdom Metazoa; phylum Arthropoda; class Insecta; order Mantodea; family Mantidae; genus Tenodera; species Tenodera sinensis. The sequence continues at coordinate 33,627,413 of CM060963.1, read as the reverse complement.
TTGCCCACACACGGCTTGTGTGTTTAAAAACACCAACAGTAAGTTTGTTGGCATAAATAAATAATAATGAACAACAATGTTCCATTTCACGAAAGATTTAAGTTTTCTGAAACTCACACACATAACAAGGAATATCTCCAAAATGGTTCACTTTACAACAAAATTTATTTGAACATAAATTGTGTATTTTAGCAAGATCTACATTTGTTGTATAAATATGGAGCCATTCGTGTTCTATCGAAGAGACTTAACAGTAATAGCAACCACTTTTTAGAGAGCACCATATTTTTATGTTTTGGTGGTTACATTGCTCTCTCACAACCCCCAGAATGTCTGGAGGACCACACCTGTCGTTGGTTTATGGGTCTCACCAACCTGACCAGGGAATTATCAAAGTAAATTCACCGACCATATCCTCTGATTACCAATCAGAGGACGTATTATATGCCATGACAGGTCAGCATGTTAGGGGTTAAGGTTTTATAGAGAATTGTACATGGCTACTGTCGTAATATAAAAAAGAATGGTGGATCATTGATTATGGTTAGAAACACGTCTGTAAAGCCCATAACCAAGCTAGAAAGACTGAATCTCAAAGAGCATTTTGAGGCTAGTATCATAGAAATCCCTAACAAACTAGTTATGTGTGTATCGGAACCCTTCAAATGACGTAACTACTTTTCTAGAAATATTGGACTCTGTTCTTTTTGAACTGTGTAAGACAAATAAAAACATCATAATAATGGGAGACATGAATATAAACTTTCTTACCAACAATCCTGATAAATAAAAATTTATAACTCTTTTAATTTAAAAGGTGAGTCAATTAATAACACTGAACAACACTTACAACAGTGTTATTAATTGACTCACCCTCTAAATTAAATTAATTGCAACAACACTGTTTTCAAACTTCTATGAAAGAAATATATTTATAACTCTCCTAAATATGTATGGCCTGATTCGAATGGCCCTACAAAATCTCTTGTATAGAATTTCACATTTTAATCAGTTATTCTCTCAGATTTCAGGGCAGCAATTATAGCAGTTACATCCAAGTTGTCACCAAAAAAACCAAACAATTATAGAATGTTGGAAAATCCTTACCCATCTAACTGCACTTCAAAAATACCTGGTCTTCCAATGGATACCAGCTCATTGTGGACTGAGTGGTAATGAGAAAGCTGATTTTCTTGCAAAAAAGGGTACCGGCAGTATACAGAAATTTATAGTTAATCTACCATTTTAGCAACTAAAAGATTAGTCAACTCTGAATACAAAAAAAATTATTGCAAAATATTACTATGAAAAATAAAAAAATAAAAAATGGGAACTACCAAACATTCAAACAGTAATTCCTGAGTATCCTCGAAAAACGGCAGTTGCAACCTTCAGGTTGATTACAGGACATGATTGTCTGGCAAAACATTTAAACAGAATTGGGATATATTCTTCACCACTCTGTCCTCTATGTGATCTGCAAGAGGAAATGGACCGAGTCCACCTTCAAATATGCCCGGCCACTTCTAGCACCCCATCCATCAGTGAAAAATATTGGAGAGCAAGAGGATTAATGACTTCAATGTCAGAAATCCAGCATTAGCTAACAACAACAACAACATTTATTGTATAGTACGATTTGGTCTATCTCTAACAGTTTACCAGTTATGCAAAAGTTTGCCCAGATTAGATACGACTATGTGTAAAATAGGTTAAATTGGTTTCTAGAATCACAAAATTTAATTTCCCCATGTCAAGCTGGATTCAGAGTGCTCCACTCTACAAATGAACAAGTCTTACTTCTCAGCCAAGAAATCAAAGAACTCCTTCAATAGAAAAGATAATGTGTCAGTTTTTATTGATTTCCATCTGATTGTATATGCAGAACAAAACTACTAAAGAAAGTAAAAAAATAGAGTTACAAGGTCCAATGTTTTTATTGCTATGTCATTTCCTAACTCAGCACTTTATTGCTACCAGATATGGAAGGAATATATCGAAATATAAACAAGTACACCATGGCTTACCACTCAGCGCAGTGCTCAACACAACACTTTTTAATAAGTTAAAACGTCTAACAGGAATGAAGTGGGGATGTTCCAGAGCAACTCTTAACACAACATACAATGTATATATAAAGCCATTATTTACTTACTGCAGTGAAGTTCTTATTACAGCAAATACAAAAAAAATTCAAATCTTTCAAAACCAAAGTCTGAGACTAATTACAGGTGCTATCAAAACCACACCAATACCAGCTATGGAAATACTAACCAACCAATACCCCATTAAATATGAAATAGAAAAAGCGGCTCTTACACAACACGAAAAGTTGATCAGACTCCCATTCAATACATGGAACAAGAAAAATTTTACACATACACTAAAGACTCAGGAGAGCTTTCTTTCAATTCAAGACATCAAGAAGAATGTACACCTTCCTAATTCAAAGGAAAACTTCATATCTAAAGTCAATCTAACACAAACATTGGACATCACATATTATTTACACCTGACAGAAGCAGTTAAGAAAAGTGTACTCCAACTAGTGTTCTAAAATTATTGGCATTAGAGACTATCCATACTAGATTTCCAGAACATGAATGGCTCCATATTTGTACTGATGGATCACTGGTATCAAACCGAGATGGAGCAGGGGCTGGAGTCACGTGTCACCTCTTTTCTTATTACAAATCTTTAAGTTATGGAACTACAAACTTTGATGGAGAAATTGAAGCAATTCGATTGGCCCTACAAAATATTTTGTGTAGAACCTCACATTTTCATCAAGCAGTTATTTTCTCAGGTTCCAGGGCAGCAATTATAGCAATTACTTCCAAGTTGTCACCAAAAAAACCAAACAATTATAGAATGTTGGAAAATCCTTACCCACCTAACAGCACTTCTAAAACACGTAGTCTTCCAATGGATACCAGCTCATTGTGGACTGAGTGATAAGAGCAAAGCTGATTTTTTTGCAGAAAAGGGTACCAGCAGTGTACAGAAATCTATAGTTAATCTACCATTTTATGCAGCTAAAAGATTAGTCAACTCTAAATTCAAAAAAATGATTGCAAAATATTACTATGAAAAATCAAAAAATGAAAAATGGGAACTACCAAACATTCAAACAATAATTTCTGAGTATCCTTAAAAAATAGCAGTTGCAACCTTCAGTTTGATTACACGACATGATTGTCTGGCAAAGTATTTGGACAGAATTGGGATATATTCTTCACTACTCTGTCCTCTATGTGATCTGCAAGAGGAAATGGACCAAGACCACCTTCAAATATGTCCGGTCACTTCTAGCACCCCATCCATCAGTGAAAAATGTTGGAGAGCAAGAGGATTAATGGCTTCATTGTCAGAAATCCAGCATTAGCAACAACAATATTTAAATATTATTTTTTGAACAGAGTTATGAATTCATAAAGCTACGTAGGCTTTCACGGCCAGCGTCTAAATTGTAGAATGAAGTATCTTCCGGGCTGTTATGCCGTCGTCTGCTGGAGATCTGTCTTCCAGACGTTTCGTTTACAACTGGGGTAAACATCCTCAGTGGCATTGTCGAAGTCTCCTCGTGGAAGGTATCACTGCGACTGATGCGTCGACTGTCTGTGGTGCTCCATTTATACCATGCGCAACGTGCACTGATTGGTCCGGGGCGTGCAGAGGGGGCTGGTGGAGGGGGTTCTATCTCTCCTATGCTGCTGGTCTCTTCTGATTGGCTTACCTTGCTTTCCTGCTTCTTATGATGCTCTATGACCGGATGCCAGTTGCTGTTTAATCTTAAGGCCTCCTCCTTCCTATTAAAGTTGTTAGGGTGCTTGTAAATTTCAATAGCCTCTCACTGTAGTTGGGCATGGTAATGTATGGTAGATGCAAGGATGTGCGTATCCTGGAACTTAATACTGTTAAATTAAGTAAAAATTGAAGCTATTAACAGTGAAGCAACAAGATTCTAAAATAAGAACAAATTAGAAACTAAAAACTTCACTTATCTTAGTATGTTGATATTCTTTTTCTATTTTTCTGACCCAGGGGTTTCAAGCTATATCCAGCTCATTCTCAAAGTCATATAAACAAAATCGTTGCCAAGCTACAATCTTTTATTTTTGTGGAAAACAAATATTCATATTCAATTTTTTATTTACCAATCTCTGAAAACAAAAATTTATAAATACAATCTATAGATGGTAATTCGAAGTTCATGACATGGTTCCTGTTTTTTAAAATAAAAATTTTTTCCCAAACCATTAAATCTATCGGATTACTTAACTGTTTTAATAATTTAACCTCTGAATTAATTTCATGATTAAATGATCAAAAATGATCTGCCACAGCTGATTTATCAGTTTGTTTATATTTAATATTTCTAAAATGTTCTTTTATTCTGGTTTCTAGATGACGTTTACTTTTACCAATATAAACTTTATCACAATCTGAACAGCTAAATTGATAAATGCCAGATTTTTTATAATTTGATATTTTATCTTTTTTTGAAAAATTAAGTAAATTTTGTATATTAAATTTATTTTGAGGGACCAAATTTATTCCATATTCTTTAAAAATCCTTGTAAATTTTTTATTAGCCCATGGATGGTAAGTAAACTTTTTAAAAATATAATTATCTTTTATTTTTTTAAGGGTTGAAACTTCTTTAACAGCTTTTTGATATTTAAATTCCCCTATCCTTTTATGTATAAAATCTGTATTAAAACCATTAATTACTGCAGTGTTAATAATATGTTTATATTCTATGTCAAATTCATCTTTATTAAGGGGTATATTTATTAATCTATAAATTAAACTATTAAAAACAGCAAATTTATGTGCAAAAGGATTAAAACTTTTATATTTTATGTAATTATCAGTGTGAGTAGATTTTCTGTAAATATCAAATTTCAATTTATTTTTATATCTTTTAATTTTTAAGTCCAAAAATGAAAGGAATCCATTATTCTCAGTTTCCAAAGTGAATTGTATAGCTTTATCTTGTAAATTTAAAAGTTTTAAAGCATCATTTATCTGTTTATTAGGGACAACAGCAAAAATATCATCCACATATCTATACCATATTTTAAAAATTAAAGGGAATGATTTTGTAATTTGAGTTTCAAAAAAACTCATGAAAAGATTAGCAAGAAATGGCGAAAGTGGACTACCCATTGCCAAGCCAGAAGTTTGTTGAAAAAAATTACCATTAAAACTAAGCATTCAAATGCTTAGATGAGGGATACAATGGCGTCCTGAGTCCAGCTTTTCATTTCTAGAATGCTACAAGTTCTGTAAAGCCCACAAACGCAACACACAAATGCAAAGCCATGTATACACAACAGCTGACTACACGTTGCATGTGCAGTTCACCATATTGTTACGCTACTGAAGCTGATTGGTTATTTTCATGTTGTTGGATGAAAAAATTGGATGCAACTCAATCACGTTGGATACAAACAGGTTGGATACAAAAAATAGGATAGAAATTGCATACAACAAAATTGTATTCAACTCTCGATGTCTCACGATGTATGCAGTGCTTTGGACCAAATACAAGGGTTGTTCAATGTATAATGCCCCACATTTGTTTAAAGATCCATTAATATATATACGAGGGGCATCTCAAAAGTAAGTTGCACTATTTTTTTAAAAAATAACAAAACGTTTAAATATTCTAAAAAGGGTATATTTTGAAAGCTACATTCAGTACCTATTTTTCCACATAATTTCCTTGAGCCTCAATACATTTTTGATACCGTGGTAACAGTTTTTTTAACCCAATGTGACACCACTCTCCTGCCAAACTGGATAGCCATCTTTCCAATTCTTGTTTCAGTTCCTCGTCATTTACGAAGCACCTTCCCCCAAGATGTTGTTGCAGCTCCGGAAAAAGATGGTAATCACTTGGTGCAAGGTCAGGTGAATAAGGTGGATGACCGAAAACATCCCATCGAAACTGCTCAAACAGGGTTTGAGTTTCACGAGCAGCGTGTGGGCGAGCGTTATCATGGAACAGAAAAACTGTTTTGTTCAACTTTCTGCTCCTTTTGTTTTGTATGGCTCTTCTGAGTTTTCTCAGCACCTCACAATAGCGAGCAGCTGTCATCATGGTCCCATGAGTTAGGTAATCGATTAACAGTGCTCCCTTCGAATCCCAGAATATCTTTGCCATGACCTTGCCAGCCGATGCAACAACTTTTGCCTTTTTTGGTGTTGGCTCATCCTTTTGTTTCCACACCATACTCTGTCTTTTGGATTTGGATGTTCAGTGATGGATCCATGTTTCGTCCCCGGTCACTATTCTGTCCAATAAGCCATCTCCCTCATCCTCAAAAAATTGCAATGCGGCGTCAACTCTCTGCTCCTTGTGTTGTACTGAAAGCACGCGAGGAACCCATCTTGCACACACTTTCGATAGACACAGATCCTTATAAATAATCCTGTGAAGTGATGCACGGCTTGTTTCAATATAAGGAGGAAGTTCAAACAAAACTACATCAAGTGTAAGGTGCCGATCGGTGTTCATGACTGCTCGAACCTCATCAATATCCGGAGCGCGGGGTGTGGAGGGTTGGCCACTTTGCTGCTCATCGTGTAATGTTGTTCTCCCTTCAATGAACGATTGGCGCCAAAGAGAAACCATTTGTCTTGACATAATGTCTTTTCCATAAACACTGCACAATATGCAATGAATTTCAGTCACACATTTATTTTTTCCCGTCAAAAAGTGGATTACAGCGCGAACTTCGCAATCGGCGGTAGGAACGAGTGGAGTCTCCATTGTTACTATCGTTTTAGTGTCCAAGCAATAAACTTAGGTACCTAGGAATTTTACAGTGATGCTACCATACCCATACCTATATTCCTTTGGACTTTCAGACTTTTCCCGCCTACCGTGTGGATTTAAAAAAATAGTGCAACTTACTTTTGAGACGCCCCTCATAGACAAACGTCCTTGTAGGTGCTTCACATTTGATGTTTCTTCTTTGCGCCGGTTGAGTTTCGAACCATTTCAACTGATTGCAGAGCAATAGTACAGCATCAAAATGGCATCTACACATGACTCACATTACAAGCAGCATGCTGTTTTTGAATTCTTGTGTGCAGAAAAAGAAACCGTGTTGAACATCCATAAACGTTTGTGTGCAGTGAATGGCATTGCTGCAGTTGATAGAAGTACTGGTGGGTGATGGGTAAAGAAAGTTAAAGCCTCAGGAAATGCAGAAACAGAGCTCCATGATCAGCCACATTCAGGACGTCCTGTCAGAGCCACTGCTCCAGACATGCTGAATTGTGCAGATGCCATTATTCGTGCCGACCAGCACATCACAATTTGTCGGTCAGCATTGGAAGTGCATCTGCAATGATCAAGGCTCTCGGATATTCGAAAACATACTCACAAAGGGTTCCATGAATGCTCACAGCAGACCACAAGATTCAAAGAAAGGCCATTTCATCTGAATTGTTGGAGTGTTTTGAGACCGACGGAGAGGCCTTTCTGTCTCGGATGGGGGGGATGAAAGCTGGGTGCACCACTTTGTGCCAGAAACAAAAAGGCAGTCCATGGAGTGGCGTCATCCTCATTCACCACAAAAGAAGAAATTCAAGACTACCCCCTCTGCTGGAAAAGTCATGGTGACAGTCTTCTGGGCATTATTCTTATGGTTTTGATGCCAAGAGGGTCAACCATTAATTCAAAGGCATACTTGAAGACTGAATAAACTCAAGAAATGTTTCTGATGTGTTCGATCTGACAAGAATCCAGCAGAAATCTTACTCCAACACGATAATGCATTTATCATTCACCACAAAAGAAGAAATTCAAGACTACCCCCTCTGCCGGAAAAGTCATGGTGACAGTCTTCTGGGCATTATTCTTGTGGTTTTGATACCAAGAGGGTCAACCATTAATTCAAAGGCATACTTGAAGACTGAATAAACTCAAGAAATGTTTCTGACGTGTTCGATCTGACAAGAATCCAGCAGAAATCTTACTCCAACACGATAATGCATTTATCATTCACCACAAAAGAAGAAATTCAAGACTACCCCCTCTGCCGGAAAAGTCATGGTGACAGTCTTCTGGGCATTATTCTTGTGGTTTTGATGCCAAGAGGGTCAACCATTAATTCAAAGGCATACTTGAAGACTGAATAAACTCAAGAAATGTTTCTGACGTGTTCGATCTGACAAGAATCCAGCAGAAATCTTACTCCAACACGATAATGCATGCTCATACACAAGTCTGAGAACCCAGGAACACATCACCAAATTGGGATGGACATCATTGCCTCATCCACCGTACAGTCCAGACCTGGCACCCTCGGACTTCCATCTCTTGTGGCCACTTAAAGATTCTCTATGGGGGACACACTTTGAAGATGACGAGAGTGTCATTCACGCAGTGACAACATGGCTACACCTACAGGACAAGAACTTTTACCAGCAGGAAATACATGCTCTCCTGCAACGTTGGTGTAAGGCCATAGAACATGATAGAGACTAGGTAGAAAAATAGGACACGGACAAGACATATTGAGGTATATTGTCACCAAATTCTGACTCTTAATAATAAATATGTTCAGAGAAAAAAATGTTGGGCATTACATATTGAACAACCCTCGTAGTTGGACTTTGGGACATTGGCTTTACTTCATTTTCTGTACTAGAACTTACTATTAAATCACCGGCAAACTGACTTTCAAAGTAAATCTTTCTTTAAGGTAAACTCATTTAAGTTTGAGAGGTAGAACTGGAAATTAAAAATTCAATGCCACAACTGGGATTTGAACCACAGACCTTCCGCTTACCAGGCGGACGCTCTAACCCCTAGCTATTGTGACAAACTGCCAGAATGGCATTAAATTCTCAAACCAGTTCGTAAAATGCCAACAAACTTACTGTTGGTGTTTTTAAACACACAAGCCGTGTGTGGGCAAAGTTTGAGAGGTAGAACTGGAACTTAAAAATTCAATGCCACAACTGGGATTTGAACCACAGACCTTCCGCTTACCGGGCGGACGCTCTAACCACTGAGCTATTGTGACAAACTGCCAGAATGGCATTAAATTCTCAAACCAGTTCGTAAAATGCCAACAAACTTACTGTTGGTGTTTTTAAACACACAAGCCGTGTGTGGGCAAAGTTTGAGAGGTAGAACTGGAACTTAAAAATTCAATGCCACAACTGGGATTTGAACCACAGACCTTCCGCTTACCGGGCGGACGCTCTAACCACTGAGCTATTGTGACAAACTGCCAGAATGGCATTAATTCTCAAACCAGTTATTTGTTGGCATAAATAAATAATAATTCTCATTTAAGTTGTTTTCATTTATATGTTACATTGGAGTTTTTTCTATACCAGATGTTACTTCAAATTCCCAGCAAACTAACATTTGAATTCTTAATTTTTCTTTAGGAAAGCATAATGAAGCTAACAAATATTTAGATACTATATACTTCACTTATCTTTGTATTTTATGTCAGTTGTGGAAATTAAACCACATTTTCATGAAACAGTTATCACACCCTCAGAGCTGAACAAGGGTATATGATAAATGATCAGAAAACCATGGTCTGTATTTAATTTCCACTACAAAGATAAGTGAAGCATATAGTCTCTAAATATTTGTTGATTTGGATTGGTTCACTGTTAATAGCCTCAGTCTTTATCTTGAATAATGAAATTATTTTCACTTATGCGTAAAATGTGGAGCTGTTACTCTTAACTTCGCTTTCTGCACCAGAACTATTTACTTAAGCTCTGTAGAAAGTGACAGAGTAATAAGAAACTCCACATTTTACATATAATTGAAGTGCTCTCTTTCCATAATTTACAAATAATATAATTGCCATTGCTTCATTTCATACATATGATATCAAAGAGGTAGAATCAGAACTGAAAAATTCAATGCCACAGCTGGGATTTGAACCACAGGCCTCTGCTCACTAGGTGGGCAGTCTAACCACTAAGCTACTGTGACAACCTGCCAGAATGACATTGAATTGTCCAACTGATTCGTATATCTCCCAGAAAGCCACAGAGGGCGTCTCACATCAGAGACAATTATCCAAAGGGTGACTCACTATCGTAAGTACTCTATGTCCCGGGATTACATAACCTTCAGATGTTAATTATTTATGTATGCCAACAAACTTACTGTTTGTGTTTTTAAACACACAAGTCATGTGTGGAAGAAATATGAATCAGTTGGAGAATTCAATGTCATTCTGGCTGGTTTTTTTGTTTTGTTTTAATTAATATCCTCCAACATTGTGTCATATCGGATGAATGAATGAAATGAAATGGAATGGGTGAAATTATGCTCAAATGAGCCCAAGGTCCATGGATCTTTAAGTTACCCGACATTCGTCTTCTCAGGGTAAGGAAAACCTCGGAAAAAAACCTTACCCGGATAACTTACCCTAAGCGAGATTAGAACTCGTGACCTCTTCAACGTGAGGCAGACATGCTAACCATCACGCTACCAAGGCGGGCATTCTGGCAGGTTGTCACAGTAGCTTAGTGGATAGAGCGTCCACCTAGTGAGCGGATGGTCTGTGGTTCAAATCCCAGCTGTGGCATTAAATTTTTCAGTTGTGATTCTATCTCTTAAACATTTTCCACACATGGCTTGTGAGTATGTTTGTTGGCATAAATAAATAATAATATATACATTTTTACTTCTTGTATATACTTCATGGTCTCTTTAAAAAAAAAAGTATATATATATATTATATATGTAACAGTTGCCTAACTTTCTCTGTCTACCTATTGTAAATTTACAGGTATACCTTGTTAAAAATTCTTCTGTTCACTACATTTTCATACAGTAAATGTTTGCTCAGTAGTAGTTTCAAATTAGACTATATAAATTCTAAAGTAAGAATAAATTAGAAACTAAAATAAGTGAAGTTTTTAGTTTCTAATTTGTTCTTACTTTAGAATCTTGTTGCTTCACTGTTAATAGCTTCACTTTCCTTAATTGGACTATATAGGTTTGGTTACATGCATTAAAACAAGCTCTGTGCAATATATTATGAGTGATCTTCATTACCAATGGCACATATTGAGAAAGGGAATAATGCTCCCTTTCAAGCATGTTCCATAATATGACACCAAAATAATTTAAACTTTAGGAAAATGTAAGCACACAACAATGAGTGTCTTAAAAATAGTAGTGCTTTGAAAAAGGCTTTTGTATAAACAAGCCCTACATTTTCCTCTGTCCTTCTGGCTGGCTCAGTTATTTAGACACTAGCCTACAGATCCCAAAGCTGTGGGTTGAAACCTGGCTCGACTGATGTTTTTTTTAAGTGTGCTTAAAAGTGACAGCCCCATGTCAGTAGACTTAACGACATTTAGAAGAACCCTGTAGGATGAAATTCTGGCTCAATGGCAGGACTGCTATGATTCTGGCAGTTAACAGCATCGTTAACAAACAAATTGTCTTTTTTATTTACATTTTTGTGCATGAGAGTCCAATTCACAATTGTCTGGGAACAGGAGCAGAAATTGAAATGGGACAAAAAGTTAAAAACACTCATTATCAAGTGTGAGCATTCACAGTCATCAGGAAGCTTTTCACCCTGGGAACACCAATGGGAAGCTTGGACAAGTTACATGTTTCCCATTCCTGATCATACTGAGAAAGTAAAAAAGTTCCAAACCGCCTGCAGAGTGTTTTGCCTGCCTGCATCCTCGACACTGGCTGCCGTCGGTGACTGTCATAGAAAGGCATGGATGAAACCATACCACATTTTCAAAAGTACTTTAGACTTTACTTACCAACTTTATGAATGGAGATGCTGAAACTGGCCATCATCCTTGCCTATACATACATTTTTGGCACCTCTTTAGGAAACTATCCATCACTCACCACAGTTCACATTGGGAAATGCTGGCAATTTCCTGGCAGATATTTTGTTTTAATTCTTCTAGGGTGTGTGGGTTTCCATTGTACACTTTATGTTTTAAGTTATCCAGTATATAGAAATCGCAGGGGGTTAGGTTGGGGACCGAGGGGCCACAAATCTCTACTAATAATTCTGCCTTGAAACATACTTTTCAATTGTTCTCATCGAAAAATTGGCCATCTGAGTTGCTGCAGAGCCTTGCTGAAAAAAGGCAAAATCATGCTCATGATATATGGGCATCAACTGTTGAAAAAAATTGGCTCTATAACTCTTTCTCTGCTAATGGCGCATCATACACTCATTTTTTTGTCATGAACAATCTCCAATAATGATCTCCTTTCATAAAGTTGGCAAGTAAAGCCTTTAAAAGTAGTTATAAAAATGTTGTATGGTTTCATTCTCGCCTTTTTATGATAGCAACGAGTGCCGAGGACACAGACAGGCAAAACACAATGCAGCTGGAGTGAGTTCAGAATCTTTTTACTCTCTCAGTAGTATACTGTATCCTGTTAGCTGTCTTCATTATAGAAGTTAGCCAAGAGAGCTGTGATCCTAACAGCTGTAGTAGCTCTATTTAGTAATAGAATTAGAAAATGAAAGTTGCTGTAATCATATGGGCACATACATATTTTGTTCTATTTTGTTTGTGCTCTTGATATTTTCATTTAGTTTAAGAATTACAAATGGTAACAATACATTTCAGAGTTGACAAACCTGCATTCAGTAGGATCAAAGGTAAAATAAATTATTGATTGATTGATTCTAACTAAATGATATCTGAATGTTCAAAACCTATTTTGTGTGTTGTTACAGGTTAAATAGTAGACATGCTTTCTAATTTCTATCTTAGGATTGTGTGAATTAAAAGCTCTACATGCTCAGGTCTTTGAATTTCTGTTCTCATTCTGGTTCCCATCCTGATTTGCTGTGGAAAACCTTGGAAAATGATAAATTCCAATAATCAAATTTAAATTAGGTGATTCAGAAAGTTTTGCAACTATATATATCAAATTGTATATCATTAGTGAGTAGTAAAGTTCATCCACCCACTAAGTTAATGGGAAAAACATTTTAATAAAACATATGAAATGTCAAGTTAAATTGTAGAATGGAGGTAGTGAAGGAACAAAAAATGGGGACAAAGAAATGTGAATATCAAAGATTAGAGAAGGGAGCTACAAATTTGCTGTAGTAAAAACAAAGTTTCTTTTGATTCATATCACCATAGTTTTACATTCAGATAAAGGACACAGAATTTGGGAAGGGGGAAGGCAAGGGAAGCAAATTTATGCAAGATCAGCATTTATTTTCAGTAGTTATTTGGTTGCCTGCTGAACTGTACTTTGTAATGCTTTGTTTACAGGGAAGTATCAACGAATCAGGTTTGGGACTTCTGTCATGGTGGGAAAGTTCATGAAGGAAAGAATTTAAGAAGAGAGGAGGGTAATACATTGAGCAATACATTCACATACAGCTATTTTTATTGACTTTTTGGTAAACTAAGGTGTTGAATGACCAGTAAGAAATGTACATATTTACACAATACAGTGTGAATTGAGAGTTGATATACAGTGAATTGACTGTACATGTAACAGCTCTGCTACAAAGCTACATACACAAGTCTTTGTATTTCTACCTTTTAAATTAAACATCAATAATAAAAATTAAATAGCAAGAAGCCATTTCATATTGGTTTTCCACATATGTGTTTAGTGATGCAGTAGTAGTGGTATTAATTATCACCCCGACTGAGTTCTTAAGATAACATTGAAACTAGAAAATTCTGATTTCAAAAATTATTTTTAAATGCAACAGCAGCATAAATTTGGTTATATACATGACAATATAGCTAATAAAAACTGCTGTTAAATAATTCTGTATAACTAAAACAATGAGCTGACTACATTACAAGCTGAACAGCGCTTGGCTGCAAGAGAGAGTTCTGTGGATTGCAGGGGGGAAAATATTGATGCTATTAATCAAATGCTCATGTCTCCAGAAATTAACATAAGTTGATAAGGATAAAAATTTTGTTACAGTGGAAATCTTTCTTAAGGGTTATAAAACCATTCTTTTGATCTCAGAAATAATAAATTAAGTAAAACATATTAAGCTCAAAACCTTGTATATCAATCATAAGATTATATAAGTTTTTATATTAACAGAAACAGCCAGTTTCAGTAGGTAAATGTTTCTTTTTAATTTTTATTCACTTATTTTGCATATAGCTGTTAATTTTGTGTAGTCACCTTCCAGTACCATCTATAAATAAGTGGTTTTGTTTTTTGCCATTAGCTTGAAAATGTTTCTTGATATCACAGACGTCCAAGATCAACATTTGTCATCAGTTGACTGGTAACCTCAGTTTTGATGATCACTAGAGTTACAAGGTTTTGAGGTCACAGTGACAATATACTTTGAGCGAATCAGAGATTACTTGTGAAAAAAATTAACCCTCCAAAGGAAAAAGAAACTGTATTTCCAGGTTGAACCAGTGAAAAATGTTTGGAGTAATGTGAGGTGTATGTGCAAATTCATGAGTTTAGAGTACAAACTGTTGGATCTAAAAGTTATAGGAGTGCATGATGCATTATATATTCATTTGAGCAAACCCAATGTTAAGAAAAAGTTACCAAAGAAAAGTTAACTGTTTTATTCACTGAAACTATTGACTAAGGGGTCAGTTTAAACACTGGTGCTTATTCCTTTGAAGTTTTCATATTGTTGTGACTAGTTTAAAATTAAGTTAATTTTTTGTCTTGCTTATTTTGCACATTAGATTTTACCCAGAACATGTTTTGTGGGCATTTGCACCATCCTCAGTTCATGTTAGCTACTGGAAATTTCCTGGATGGCTCAGTTTGAAGTCTCTTCTAAACTTGAAGAAGGGTTTTATTGAAACTGTTTCCAGAGTGTTGACATTGTCCTACAAGTGTTCAAATTTCTAGATGTAAATTTTCTTTCATTCATACAGTTCCTTTGGTTCTTGAGCAGCTGACAGTATTAACATGACCTGAGAATGCAAGCACATGCCCACAAAACGTTTTGCTTAAGATGTGATTAGTGAAGAGTGCAAACGTGTTTAATTTGACTCCTTTGTAGGGATTTTAACACATTACAATAGCTTTTTGTATGTTGTTTTCCAAACAGCCTTTTTAAGATTTGGAATAACATTATTGCAGCATAGGGGGAAAATACCCTATGTGATGTTATTTTTGTTTTGTATGTTTGAAATCCTGTTGTTCTTATATGACAAATTTCTTTCATCAATAAAGGTAATTTTAAAATGTAATAAAGATGCTTTTCAACCATTTATATGCAGTACTACTACAGCAAGACTTAACACTTTTTCCTCTTCTTTCTAATGGTACAAAAACCCTGTATCAGCACTGAAATAAGAAGGCATTATAGCTGGAAATAGGTCAAATAGAAGAACTGTTAAGAAAATGTTCTTTGATCAGAAAAATACATAGCAAAATTGAAAACTTCAATTCTCTGATGTGAAACATCACATTTGTTTTAAGTCAGAGAATTCACCCTGACCATTTTATGAAAATAGTTATCAACATCAACAAATTGCACAATTTTTATTCTATATTTTTATTGTGTTATATCAAGATCTGGATTCTTATTGCAATCAGAGTTGTGTATAGCATCACAGATCCAAAGTAAGGTTTATAATTTTATAGTGGAAACATGCACAGAATGAAGGGAAGGTACACTGTGCTGTGCATGACATTGTGTACAGACTTTTAGGAGAGATATCACTAAATCAAGTGACCACTCACTTTGCATTCCCTATTTGGGTGCAAGGAAATCTAGAATATATTGTATGCCCAACAACAGTTTCTAACTTGAGGTCATTTTCTGGGTAGGAATTGAAAGATCACAGATTGAGTATCCAAGAGAATGCATGCAGTGTCATGTTACATTTGCAGGAACATTTATGAGTTGCCCATCACAGGCAAGAGAACATAAATTGTGGTCTAAAAGCAGTCATAGGTTCAAAATGAGAATTTCAATCTGTTTCTGGATTCAGAGGACAGTATTTTAATCCCTGATGTTATGATATATTGTTAAACAAATTTTTTTCCCCTTGTATACTGATTGCTTCAGATAGATACAGGGCAGTCAAAAGTGGCAGCAAATTTGTTGGGGCCCTTGCTGCAATTGTGTAGACTCTAAAGTCTAAACAAGATTGGCATGGTCTGTTGTTAGTTCAGTGGCATAAGCAGTTCTCAAAGGCTTACCTTTGAAAATCATTTAGTTACAGATATATTGATATGAGAGATGCAAGTTAACCCTGTTTCTGAGTTAAACTACCAGAACTAAGCAAATATTGGTAATAAGTTATTCAGAGCTTGGCACCACTTAATATAAATGTATAATTTAACTTCTTGCACTATAAGGAAAATTGAAGCTATTAACAGTGAAGCAACAAGATTCTAAAGTAAGAACAAATTAGAAACTAAAAACTTCACTTATCTTAGTAATATTGCACGTTCTTTTTGCACAAAGAACGTGCAATATTACTAAGATAAGTGAAGTTTTTAGTTTCTAATTTGTTCTTACTTTAGATTCTTGCACTATTTTTGTGGGTAACAGAAAGCATGCTTTCCAGAGAATAACACAACAGGGTGTTCAAGTAAGTGCCTCAAGAGCTAAGTCCAAGAGATAGAGTGAACATCTTTGAGTTTAAGGTGAATTTTAAGATCTAATGGTAACACAGGAGCTTCAGTGACTGATGTTGAAAATTATTATGACGAGATCACATGGTTGTATTCTGTTTATTCAATTTACAATCAGCAGTGTAGAGCTCCACACTGAGCACCATATTTTCATGGTAGAAAGTTATTTTCGAAATGGAAATTATTTTTTTTTTTAATTAACGTCCTCCAACGTAATGTCACATAGGACGGTGCATGAATGAAACGGGTGAAATGATGCTCAAATGATCCCGAGGTTCATGGAGCTTTAAGTTACCTGACATTCGTGTTCTCAGGATAAGGGACATTCCCAGAAAAAAACCCTTCCCAGATAACTTACACTAAGCGAGATTCAAACTCGTGACCTCTTGAACGTGAGGCAGACACGCTAATCATCATGCTACCAAGGTGGGTCATGAAATGGAAAGACAAGGTGCTGATGAAAATGATGTTGGTTAGTGCCTCAAACATTTTTATTTCTAGCCTTCCAAGAATTTTTAAAATATTTTTAGGAGAAGAAGCCATCAAAAAACAAAAAACAAAAAAAATTAAGTGTTGGTGGATTAGCAGTCTTTTATATGCAGTTCATATGTTTTTATTTATTGCCTTACCTTGCTAAATGTATATTTTGCTTTCTTTTGTGCAATTGGCTCAGTTGAATGGAAAAATTAGACTGGTTACTATAAATTTCAAAATTTTAAAGTACACAGAGTGCAGAAAATTAGATAAAAAAGGGCATGAATACTGTGATAAGAAATCAACACAGAAACTGACTTATTGTCTGGCTTATTCCATACATAAGTAAGCAAAATGATATAACTAGTTCAGAATAAGGCCTTACTGATGCTGTGAAATAATAGCTTTTCTGTAAGAATATTGCTTTATTTATTAAACAAATCATATTGCAAAGTACATAGTTAAACCTTTTAGTGTCAAGCGGTGCAGCAGCTACCAGGCATTAAAGTGCCAGAACCAGTGTCAACAGCTTCGAAAGTACAGCCACTTCAATGCTTGAGCCAATTATATTAGCTGACAAAATATTATAAGATATGAGAGGTAGAGCTGGAACTTAAAAATTCAATGCCACAACTGGGATTTGAACCACAGACCTTTCCGCCTACCGGGCGGACGCTCTAACCACTGAGCTATTGTGACAAACTGCCAGAATGGCATTAAATTCTCAAACCAGTTCGTATTTCTCCTGGTAAACCACAAAGGCAGTCTCACATCAGAGACAAATTACCCCAATGGTGACTTACTATTGTAAGTACTTTATATCCCAAGATTAAATAACCTTCAGTTCTACCTCTCAAACTTTGCCCACACACGGCTTGTGTGTTTAAAAACACCAACAGTAAGTTTGTTGGCATAAATAAATAATAATTATTATAAGATATTTTTGTGACATCCTGTATTGATGGAATGCAAACCATTGGCAGGGTCCAGCCTTTGTCCTTTCAAAGGCAAGGTTTATAATGCTATTTCTGGCTTTCATAACACTAAACAACCCTTCAGTCTGTGTCAGTATGGGGTACATGAAAAATGTGAAAAATGACAAGTTATTCTCGCAAGGTTTTTGCAGCAGGCATAGATGATGAAAAAGTACTAGAATATTTTGATTGGTGTAAGCTAAATGCCAATGAGCTTTTGTCAGATAATGATATAAATGTAACAACATTCTTTTTGGCATGCTACTCCTCGCTTAACTTAGTTGATTAACAACCATGTGGCAAGAATACATTTATATTTCAGAAGAATATTTTGCAATAATTATAGTGTGTCAAGACACTAAAACGTACTTCAGTTTATTGGTGAGTATCTAGAAAAATGTGCCTAAACCATACTTCTGCACCTCATTCTTTTACAGCATATAATTTTACTAAATTAAAGAAATCTAGAATAATAATGCATGCTGTTTTATGTAAGAACATCATTCTCTCATTTTTTATAGATCATACTACTCTATGAGCATTTTTAAACGTGAACTTTTAAGCTGAAAGTGCAAAAACAAATTTTTCTGTAAGAAATCTTTACCTCCAATGCCAAATTCTTAAGCTATTGAAGGGTTATCCAAACTGTTGATATTACAGATGGAGATTGTAGTAAACAGGTTCTTCGTTTAAAAACAGTTTCACTGCTTTATCCATTGGGCATAAACACTTATACCCAGTTTTACCGCAATAATGATTTTCGGAGTAAAAAACTGTGGTACTTTAACCGGTGATGGGTGACAGCCCTTTGACTCTTTACAGTCAACTTCAGAAATTTGAGCAGATTGGCTCGCGGCACTAAAAGGGTTACAGCATAATCAGAAGTCCAAAGAACCTAGAATTTTCAGACTTCAATACATCATAATTCTAGTATGTTGATTTTTTAGTGATTTAACATTTCTTTGCTTGATTGGTCTTAAATTACCATTTCTCTATAACTTGAATTCTCTTCTTTATGAAGGAACTCTGATTTTTCTCCTACATTTTACTACAGTTTTTTTTAGATTTTCACTGACCATTTTTTATGTTTCTATCCCCATTAATTCCTTTGTCATTAAGATTCTTCCTCAAAATTATTCCATTTACACTATTCAGTTTTTGCACTATTCTCCTTTGCTGCATTATGGACTTGCCTCAATAATGAATGGTGTATGGTTTTATATAACTTTGTCCTTTATTGTTGGAAATATTTGCATCATATTTGCTTGTAGTAATTATGTGCAAAATAGAATTTGAGAATCAGTGAAGATCTGAAAGAATGAAGAATTGGGGTTTTAAACACATATGATTGTTATACAACCCCTAAAATGAGAGGTTTTCTGTGGTTTTACAGAAAGCAATCTCTTTTCAGCAGATTCTCTTTTTAAGCATTTTTGTATTGGGGATGTTGCAAGTTAATTGTGGATAAATAAGGATATTACAAAAAAATCATTCAATTTGGTTTTAGTGAGACTTGAGGAATTAGGGCAGGCTTAGACATAACCACAAAATGTTTTAGCGAAGCTCAAAGAATTAGTTTGAGGATTTCAATATTTTAAAGTTCTTAAGGTAAGTTCAACAAATTTGAGTGACAATGAATGCAATTCTGTGTTGTTTTAGTGTTTTTTTTTAATGTCCTCCAACGTAATGTCACATTGGATGGTGAATGACTAAAATGGGTGAAATGATGCTCAAATGAGCCCTAGGTCCATAGAGCTTTAAGTTATCCAACATTCGTCTTCTCAGGATAAGGGAAAACCTTGGAAAAAACCTTATCTGGTTAACTCACCCTATGTGAGATTTGAACTCGCATTTTACAGTGTTCATTAGAATGCAAAGGAGAATATGAGCTGTAATATTACCTTCAATATGTGGCATTTGTGACGAACCCATCATTTGACAGCTGCATCTATTACATTTAAAATGTTTTTTTCTTAAAAAGAAAGGTTTTGAGAATAAATTTGATTAAATCAATTACATCCTGCGAACATTCATTTTGATCAGCCATTCCATTAAGATAAGTTGACTTTGCAGGCTTAGAAACAAACGAAAAATTCATTCAATTTTGTTTTAGCGAAACTCAAGGAATTAGTTTGAGGATTTCAATTTTTTAAGGTTCTCAAGAAAGCTTTGCATTGAATTATTATTTATTTATGCCAACAAGCTTACTGCTGGTGTTTTAAACACACAAGCTGTGTGTGGGCAATGTTTAAGGGGTTGAATGTTAAGTGCATGTACCGTTCATGTAAATAAAATACATTAAATTCATTTGAATTACAAACGAGTTTCATTTAATAACCAAACAACACTCAAATCATGTACGATGCATCTAATATTATTGATGCCAATGAATTGGAGTTGGAAAGTTGATTAAGATTGATAATCATGTATGAAGAGTTACAGTCAAATAAATTGTAAATAAATGGTACGAAGTTCACTGTGTTATCTAGTTAAGAATAAAGAGGGATGTTGAAAGTTAATTATGAATAAATAGGGATGTTGCAAATTATTGTTTGTAAATAAAATCAAACAATTATGCAAGGAATAACTAGATGATATTTTTGCTTTATTATTATTTTCCTATCATTATCAGTGTTGCTACAAAGGAAAGAAAAAAAAGAAATACTTAGCAGAAGTTACCTGTGAATATGCGTGCTATAACTCAAAATAATATGTCAGATAGCAAGTCTTT
The DNA here is from genome assembly GCA_030765045.1 of Tenodera sinensis. Lineage (NCBI taxonomy): Eukaryota > Metazoa > Arthropoda > Insecta > Mantodea > Mantidae > Tenodera > Tenodera sinensis. The sequence continues at coordinate 33,606,628 of CM060963.1, read as the reverse complement.
AAGTAATTTATATCATTCAACAGTTGGTTTTTGGTGATCTTCCTTGTGTTGGAGCTTCACGCAAGTAAGTCTGCTGCAAATATCCTTCGTCATGACTTACCAACACAGTGGTTGATGTCATTGATGAATGGATTTGGTCCAAGGTTTTGCTCATTTCTTGTAAATGGCAAATGCCAGGGAGTTATCCTAAACTTAGGCCTGGAAAGTTTCCTTCGTAAATTCCCTTTCATGTATCAGTGTGCACCATCTGTGGTGCTATATGCTGTATGAATGGGCATCAAACACTACTAAAAGATCCTTGTCTTATTGACTTCCTCCTTGACTTTACTAACCCTGCAATGTGACATCACCCTCTTTCCGTACATTCCATGTATTGTAATAAATAATAAATCCAGTTACATTTCATGTCACTTTATTTTCTCTAAATCTGAGTCACAATTTACAACTCATGACCTTGCAACCCTCAGCTGTTCTGTCGTATCCAAACCTTGCCACAAACACTGTTCAACAGTACACAGTTCACTCTCACAATTCTGCTTGCTCACTTAGTACTGACTGGGCTAAAAGCTACTCATGCTGGCTCACTTATATGATCGAGTATTAGGTACTGGCAATTTTTCTGGAAACTGGCATTTCTGAAAGCTTCTTGAACATTCTGGAAACTTTGTTTTTAGCAGCCATTGTTGCGTGCTGAGCCTCCTTTGATGTGTGGCCTATGCCAAGGTATTTTCTGTACATCTGCCAGTTATTTATTAGTTTTAGTGTGTATTGTTTCAAATTTAGTTTATATTTTGGCTTTTACTTCCATATTGAAGTACTGCAGCAAATCTTTCAGTTTGACACTTGTCATGGTGTATACCTAATTTTGTCTAGAATCCATACTTGGATTAAATACTGTGAGTTTTGTTAAGTCAAAGGTATTCTGCCTGTGGAAGACAAATACGAACAAACAAATAAATTATATATATATGTATTATTATTTATTTATGCCAACAAACTTACTGTTGGTGTTTTTAAACACACAAGCCGTGTGTGGGCAAAGTTTAAGAGGTAGAACTGGAACTTAAAAATTCAATGCCACAACTGGGATTTGAACCACAGACCTTCCACTTGCCGGGCGGACGCTCTAACCACTGAGCTATTGTGACAAACTGCCAGAATGGCATTAAATTCTCAAGCCAGTTCGTATATTGTTTTTAAAGTATGAAATTCTTTATCTGGCTTCCTATAGAAGGGAAATAAGCATGCATAAGAACCTACACCAACAAGTGCCTGGTTCGACAAGTGTATGATGAGCCAGTTACAGTTGTTGCTATAGTGATGGTTTACAGGTACCACTAGAAAGTTGACTGTCAATAGAAAACATTGCTAAAGGTTCCTAAATTCTGCAGGTGCTGTTCTCTTCTTTGGGAAGAAAGTATGATACTTTGCAACCTCCCCCCTCCAAAGAAAAAAAAAAACTCAAATTAGATAATTGTGCATCTCTTTTTCAATGCTTAAGTAATTTTACCAACTTTTTAAATATGTTTAGGTCTTGACCCTAATGATAACCATCCACTGCAAAATTGCTCCTTGCTCCTAGCTGTTTTAAGTAATTACATCCAAACTGGTGCACAGCCTTTGTATCTCAGATACCCAGAGCTTAACCATGTGATCTGTCTTCTGTTGCATTCAAAATTGCATTTATCTAGGCTTCCCAGTGTACAGCCAAGGATAACATCTGCTAACCATGAGCGTCGGCAGACATTTTTCCAGGGAGGGGCCAAATGTTTGAAATTTTCAAACAGATAATATTAATTCTTAATTTAATGTCACAGTTTATAATATTTGTTGCATATAACCATATTAATTCGTGCTAAATAAAAATTGATCTTTTAAAATAGTACTTTAATAGTCAGTAATTGATTGCACATTAAGTTGACCAACTTCCAGGGAAGGGCCGCGGCCCCCCCTTGCCCCCCCTTCGCGACGCCCATGCTGCTAACCACAATTATTTTGCAGAATGACAAGTGAAAGAACTTTACAGGTAGAGCTTTTATAAAAAATTCTCTTAAAATTATTTTCCACAGGTCACCTTTGATCTCCATAACAGAACAGGCAACCTGAACTGTATCTATCTGAAGCAGCACATAGAGTGCTCTGTGTATGCAAACAAAATAAATGGGTTTGATTCTTCATGTAAAGCAACATACAGATTTTTATTAATTATTTTGTGATTTGAGTTTTGGATATCCTTGCTTCACAATAGAGTACACATTCATTTGCATAATCACACAATAATATGCTTATTTCATAGCATTAGTGCAGCTAATGGGAACTTGACTTAATCTGCTAAAGGGCTGTAGCAGTATCAAGGATAAATTGTTTGATATGCACTTCTGTATCCGTGACTAATTACAGAGCTGTGTATGATTTTGTGTCAATAATGCATAGTGTGCAAGTGTTTGATCTTTTTGTTATTGTGATTCCTATGTTTATGAAACAACTTGCACATAATTTTAGATTCTGCATAAAAATTTGTGTGAAAGCATTTCATTATTCATTCACTTAAAGTATTTGTTTATATTGTGCAAATCACCTAGAAGTTCCAACTTGCAAGAAAACTAGGTATGTACGTACAACTTCTGTTCAGTGAAAGAGATATATGGCACTGGCCATTTTTGAGTAATTACTCAAGAGTTATATTGGCCACAAAAACTGATACAAACACATGATAATTATGAAAATTCATAATGTTAAACTTGAGCACTTGCCTCATAGTTTCAAGAGCTGTTGTTACAACCACAGCAATGTAGATCAGTTGTAACAGTTGAGGATGAGAGCAGCAGTTTTGAAACATATCCTGTGAAGTAAGTGTTAAAGTGAAGTTTAAGATTTACCAATTTTCATTCTCTTAATCATTATATGAAAAAACTTCACTGGAGTAGCTTCATAATATCTCAATAATGATATAAACACTTTCAGTTTTAGAGCAAGTTTTATATATAAATGTTGTCTCTCACTAAGTTAGTATACCACTTATCTTCTTTGTTTCCTTTCTCAAGCTGATATGCACCGGACAACCCTCAGAAAATGCAAAATGAAAATGGTCACCTTTTAATGGGGAGCTACCTTGCAGTATTTGTTATAAATCTAACATTATAGCACGCCAATGGAGTATAGTAGAATATAAAACATAAAGTTTTAATCTTTCTTCTAAATCTTAAAAAGATAAACTATGAGTTGAGGTTTATGTGTTTTAAATGAAAGCAAGTGGCAAAAAATATTATGAGCTTGTTAATCATTTGCAAGTCATGAAATTATCTACAGCTACATAAAGACAATGTATTGTACTTAATATAGCATTCAGCATGTAATGACTCTCAGAATTGATTCAAGAAATTAATTGAAAAATTGAATTTGCAGTACTTAATGTCAAAATTAATATCTTAATTTGATTTGGCTACTTTTTAGAGCACAAATATTTCATTATATCCTACTAAAAAAGAGAACTATTAGTCATATTAAAGTTCAGAAGAATACATGTTTTATGAATTACTTTCTATGAATAATGAAAAACCAATAATATTGCCACAATTATAGACTGTCGGTCTGGGTGGCTCAGTTGGTTAGACGCTGGCCTAGTGGTCTCAAGGTCGTGGGTTCAAATCCGGCCCAGACCGATGGTTTTTAAGTGTGCTTAAAAATGACAGCTCCATGTCAGTAGATTTATTGGCATGTTAAAGAACTCCTGCGGGACAAAATTCCGGCACACCGGCGACGCTGATGTGATCCTGGCAATTGACAGTGTCGTTAAAGAACAAAATAATTTTTAAATTTTTACAATTATAGACTGTAAGGCAGACATTGATCAAATAATGACAGCATTAGCTTCAGTCACAAGATAGCTAGTATAACATAGTTGTAGGTGATGTTATATCTGTCAGCATATTGAATTTCTCATTAAGGAGGCAATTTCCACTGCTGAAATTCAAAACATATTTTAGTATGCACCAATGTAACAAGATGGGTAAAACATTTTAAAGGTGAACAAATGTGTATTGAAGATCAGCTTCACAACGGCCATCCATGGACTGCCTCTTTACTGCCCTACACTGCTATCATATCATGAAGATAATTTGAAGAATGGGAGTTGGGGGGGATTCTTCTGCATCTTGCTTATAGCCCTGACTTAACACTCTGATCATCTTTTTGATGCTGTAAAGGAAGGCATGGAATACCAAGCAATATGGCTCTGCAGTAATGTGTAAGACTTAAGTTCAGAAGGCCTGTGATTCCAAATATCCTGCCAGGACCATCCTCCCTGACTACGGTTTTTCTCCAGGTTTTTCCTAGTATTTATAACTGGCAAATGCCGCAGAAGTGCCCTAAATTTAGCTCTGGAATATTTTCCTTCCTAAAAATTTATTTCCTAAACTTCTCATTGCATGTATCACATGTAATAAGAACAAGTGTTACTTACAAAAAAGGTATGGAGGACATCAAGAAAGCGGTGATTAATTATTTTTGCAGTCTGGAACAGACTTCTATTGTTAGGGGATTTTTAAGCCTCCTTAATGGTGGCAAAAGTTTGTCCTAAAAAGTGAACACCATATGGAAAAACAAAGATCTAAAAATAACAGTGGCGTATTTGTTTCTCCAAAATTAAATTTATATTATATATAAAAAGTTTGCCTGTCACTTTTGAAATGGACTAAGTAAATTATGCAGTGAATTTTCTGAAAATATTTTGTATATATAAACAAAATATTCCAGATTTCACAGATCACCAGCCCAGATCATAAATATTTTTCTATTATTTGAACTGTTCTGAAGCGCAATGATATAAGTCACAAAAGTCAGTGTTTTGATGTACATACTTCAGTACTTTAAAGTGAAATGTCTTCACATACAAGTTAGCATACATAAAACTTCTGTGGTGTAGTGTGGCAGTAGTGCTCTTCAAAGAGTAAAATTGGAATCGCAAAGCTGCATTGCAGGATAAGGCAGTCCTGGTATCAAGCTGTGTCTTTAATAACACAGATTTATTGTATTAATTTACTATGCTCCAGTAATTTTTATTTCATTATTTTCTGTGAGTAAAACCGACCTTATTTAAGGCTCTCAATATAAGACTTCTATTTGCTGAAACATAAGTACTTTTTTCTAATAAATTATCAGTAAGTCTTTGAATTGGATTTTTTGTCACTTTATTTACATTCACCTTCACTTTAAATGCGCTGCTCTGTGCTCATTGTCATGAGTCTTTGACGGTGTGGCATGTTTTGTTCAGTGCCAGTTTTTAACTTGATTACATGGGTCTGCCATGCACCCATTCTAAGGTGCTGGCAGATACTTTAAGTGCCATAGAGTGTTTATTGAATTTTATGCACCTTAGCAACTGTATTTGACTCATTGATTTTACTTTGTTCATTTTTAGACGGTCATGCGCTTCATTTTTATCTCTCTCCTAATGGGTCAGTCTCTGTTTTGCTCTACTTTTATGGTTGCGGGCTCTGTTTTGGTGACATTTTAATGTTTTTAACGTTTTAGACCTGAGGGCTTAGTTTCTAGTGTGCTTTCCCCATATTGTTCTGTTTGGGCACTAATGACCTTAGCAGTTGTGTGCCCTTAAGCCCTACTACTACTACTTCACTTTAAAATATTAGAAAAACTGGAACATTTTCAAGATCATTTAATGTCGTCCTCAGCCGTTGGGTGACTGAAATCAACTTCTTCAGCAGTGGTTTCAGTCACCCAGTGGCTGAGAATGAGATTGAATGATCTTGAAAATGTTTGTTTCTCCAATATTTTAAAGTGAAGGTGAATATAAATAAAGTGAGTAAACAAATCAAATTCAAACATTAAGAATAGTTCACGGTTAATAATAGTTCACTATTTTTAGTATTTATCAGTAAGGGATCTTATAACTTCATCTCTCAACACTTCATTTGTTAATTTAAAGTATGGTTGCTGTCTCTGTTTCCAATTTGAACACATTTGAAGCTAAAAAATAACAACCCTGAAAATATCTAACAAAATAATCAAATGTTCCACTTTTTCTTAAATTATACTTTTCTTATGCTGTACTAATTACACAAAGGTTTAATACAGAACAGAGTAAAATGTTAAAACAGCTCTGTTAATAATGCCATTCCATTCATTATGATGTCTAGTTCCATGTACAATTTTGCATACTTTTACTGTGATGTAGTGCTTCTGAAGAGCATTTGTCACTTTTTCTCATCAGAGAAATCTGTGTAAATTATAGTGATATAAAAATATAATGAAAGCATTTGTTGCTGTGAATGATTAATAGGAGCCACATTTTAAGAGACACGTTAAAAAAAAAATAAAGACTGTACACTCTCGAAAGTAAAGATACAGCTGTTCAGTTGTCATTAACACTTGTATTGTAATTTGTGTTTAAAATGTGTTCTTTGCAAGTGAGAATTGAGTGTTCCTCAGATTCCTTGCCAAGTTCTTGCTCTTTATGTGAACTATAATCTTCCTTTAAATTCTGTGTTTTGTGCAGTAAGTTTTCTTAATGCAAAATAACCAGAAAATTCTTTCTGTAAAAGAAAAATTACAAATTCATCATAAATGAACAAATAGGGTGTTTTCAATACTGTTGAACAATGAATTGTATTTATTGTCAAATGGTGTTTGAAATGTTTTCTCCATCTCATAATTGTATGATTAGGTTACAGGTCCTTGAGAGTATTGGCAAAATTACATGAATATCTGAAAATAATATAATTTAAAATAATAAGTAGAAGATTTGTAATGGTAGTTCTTGAGCAATGCATAATGTTTTATGTTGTCAGTTTATATACATTTCATATATGTTGTCATTGCCCTTCTTTGCAAATAAATGTTTCTAAATGTTACCTTAAAGTATGCAAATTTGTTAATGTCTTTCTTGGAAAATATATGGGTTCTGTAATGGATTGTAATTCCTGAACTTTTTTTGAAGATTGAGTGGGCAAGGGCGTTGGAGAAGCTTAATCTGTGTCTGTACCAAATGCATAAATAATGTCATCCAGTCTGAATTTACTTCTAACGAAGTTTGAACTCATTATTCATATTGAACAATGTTCAGATGACCATTTGAATCAGTACTATTGGGTACCATTCTAGCAGCTGTCAGAACGAATTATCCTTAAGATCAAGGAGCAAATTTGAAATGCTGTACATGTTACCCTTTGTTTGTTTGTTTCTTTTTCCTTTTGTGTTATTAGTATTGCTTTAAACTCGTAATATTAAAATTCAGTAAATGATGAATATTTTAGGGGGGAAAAAAGACTCATTTGCACAGTGGTGCAGAATGTCTTTACCATGGAATTTAATGGATCCGTTGTATAGGGAATGCGTGAGTGGATAATGACTCTGTCTCAATTCTCTCCATCTTTCAGGGCATGGTATTTTGATGTGGTATTGATAAGATGTTTCCTTTTTTTATTTGAATATCTTTATTCACACTCAAACTTCCTATAAGCGTATTTCCCATGGTTCTGGCCCTATCACACAGTATAGCATATGCACTCCATGTATTCAAACTTTTCTGGCTGTTTACTAAGAAACTCCTTATTTTTAACTTATTCAATCCACCATATTCAAACTTTTACCACATTGTTCAATCACATCACACGTCCTTCACTCATGAAGTTTAGTCCATTAGTGACCCTTACAATTAATATAGCTCCTCCCCCCACCCCCAATCATAAGACCTTTATTTTTCTCTTATTTATTGGTTTTGATACTATGTTCCTGTGAGAACAGATGGGTACGTTTCAACAGGAAGCTGCATTTTAGTGGTTTGATTGAAACAATGTAAATTTTCAATTATATTTGTAAAACAATAGAGAATCTCATATTTTAAACATCTTTTCTATCCCCTAATGCACACTTTATCAAAGTAATGTTTTTAGTTTCTATAATACCAGTGATCATTTGTTTTCGAACTTTGGTGGGCTGTAGTTTGAACATAGAGATGAGATATTTTTTGAGATTTGAGATTTGTTTTATTTACAAGCTGCATACTCAATTACTGTGAAGTAACTCTATATGCATAGGCTCACCTGTATTTTTGCAGGTATTTGAGCAATTTAGGTGGATGAGGTGATGACATACTGACTAATAAAATTGAGTTTTACAGATCTCTACACTTACTTGATGTTACTAATAGCATTGCCTCAGTAAAATTAAAGTCATGTGCAGGATTGAAATTTGAGTCTCAGTGTTGAATCCTAATGCATAATGCTAGACTGCATGTTAGCAATCTATGAATGGTGCCCCCACAGGTAAAGTTATATTCTAACTGTAGAAAGCTCCTTCTGATACCTTTCCCAGAGAAATAATGTGAGGGAAGAAAACCTCTTCACTGCTTACATATTAATTGGTAATGATTGCTAATTAACAATTTCATGATATGCAAATGCATTAGCAAAGACTGAAAATAAATGAATATCTGATACAAAAACAGGTTTTTGTTAATTTTATATTAAATTTTTCTTAAAAATCATTTTTCAAACTATACCTATGCTCATTAAATTCCTCGACTCCATGTGTAAGATATTTTTAGAAATATTCCTGCAAGGCATCTCCAGTCCATGATCTCCCATTAAGCTACCCTAGATGAGGCTAGAACTATGTAGGAAATAAGCAGTCTTACTTAATATGCTAGTACTATGTGGTGAGCAGTAAAAAAGTCTTTTTTATGTATTTTTGTTGTTTTATTGACTGTGGTGCAAAAGAGGCTAGGAGAGCATATCTTTAGAACTCTAAAACATTTGCTTAGTGTTCCTTCACTATAGTAAGCAGAGATTAAAACTGTTAGCTCATAATTGTTGGATAAGGAAGTGGGAACTGACAGACCTTAGTGGGATTGATTACTGTATCGTCCATAACTCCTTTCCGCATCTTTGTAAATTTTTTTGAAAAAACATCTTGAGAAAATAACTAATATTGCACACAATTAAGATACCACATTGCTTAATTTTATATACAACAGCTGTTATAATATACATACTATTGGAAGTTGAGCAACGGCAAAGAAATTTACATCTTAGTTTTAAAATTAGCTCCACTGAAATTATAAACAGATACTTATCCTAAATATTCAACAGTTCAGGTGTCAAATTGTAACAGTTCTGGAAAATAAGGGTTCATGTATCTTAAAAATACACTTTGCAGCTTTTTTATAGCTTTTTTTGGAATGTTGCCCACAGGTTTGCATATATCTAACAAGTTGCTATTGCTGAGGTTCAGGTAATCTTTGGTAGGTGAATATGATGGTAACTTCTCTAGATACAAGTTTAGTTAACAAAGAAATTAAACACATAACAAATAAGCAAAACACTACAATAAACATGAATACACTGCAGGTGCAAAAAACCCATTTTGTTCAGTGTGTCTGTTGCTACATTTTGTGAAAGAAACGGTTAACAGCATGTAATGAAACAACTTTCAGTCTTTGTGAGAGGCAAGTACATACATATTGTTATAAAGTTGACAATCTAGCCTCAGTTCTAGGTACTCTAAGTCTTGGCTGTGATTTTTAACATGGCTGCGCTACATCAGACTGGAGGAACAGTGAAAAAAATGATTTAGTAAAACTAACCAACCAACATTGTCATCATTCTAAATTTTAGCATATGTATAACAACAGCTGGTTTTGCACCAGTTCATCACTACGGCCACTCAAATGATAACCACAGGCACATGGTACCAAACACACATTACAAAGTGTTGTAGTGCTCCACTAACAATACAAGTAAAATAAACACAATCACCAGGCTTTTGTATTACACTCAGAATTTTTCTTTAAACAAACATTATTTTGTTCCTTGTCATTTATTCAATTACAAGACAACGAGGTAAATGTTCTCTTAAGTATTCAAACAATTCCTTTGAAGCTCCTGGGCAGTTTGTAAGTTCCAGTTCTTGCAGGTGTCGCAGTTGGATTAGACTGGACAGACCACTAGATGTCAGAAGTGGACATCCTGCAAATAGAGAGAACACATTTAACAAAAAAGTAGAGTAATTATTTTTTATGCCAACCAACTTACTGCTGGTTTTTTTTAAGCACACAAGCTGTGTGTGGACAATGTTGGAGAGATAGAATCAGGACTGAAAACTTCAATGCCATAGCCCGGATTTGAACCACAGATCTTCTGCTTCATTCAAGCCTGCTCTAACCACTAAGCTACCATGGCAACTTGCCAATATGACATTAAATTCCCCAACAGATTTTTACTGTCCCAGTAGACCACTAGGGAATCTTACATCTAAGTTAAGTAACCTAAGGGTTATTTACAATTGTAAGTACTTTATGTTCTGAATTTAAATAACCTTTAGGTGGTAATTATTTTTTTATCCAAACCAACTTACTGCTGAATGGGTTCTTTTTTTCTCCTTTTTTTAAACATACAAGCGGCATGTGGGCAATATCTGCAAGTAACTCTTTTTGAACAAGTTGCCAGGAAGTGATGAGCACATTGCAAATTAAAGATCTTTTTTTCAACCTTTTAAGACTTATTATTTATTTATGGCAACAAACTTACTGTTGGTGTTTTTAAACACACAAGCCGTGTGTGGGCAAAGTTTGAAAGGTAGAACTGGAACTTAAAAATTCAATGCCACAACTGGGATTTGAACCACAGACCTTCCGCTTACCGAGTGGCTGCTCTACCATTGAGCTATTGTGACAAACTGCCAGAATGGAGAAATACGAACTGGTTTGGGAATTTAATGCCATTCTGGCAGTTTCTCACAATAGCTCAGTGGTAGAGCAGCTGCCCGGTAAGCTGAAGGTCTGTGGTTCAAATCCCAGTTGTGGCATTGAATTTTTAAGTTCCAGTTCTACCTTTCAAACTTTTAAGACTTGTTTACAGCCATCCAGTAATGATGGCAACAATGGGAATAGCATGAACATTTTGGTTTACAACAGCCTACTACTGCAACAGGAATAGATATAGACAGGAATAGATACCGTGCATTGGGATGTCATTTATTTCTTTTGACCAATGAAAAAATTTTAACCTCTCCAATTCAGCCAACATAAAAACAGATTAACCAACATCAAAATTTGATGAAGTGAAGGTCTAAACGGGAAGCTATAGTGTGTTTCCGATTCCAAGATACTAGGAAGTGTCGCTCCTATTTCTGATTCCAAGAAGTCAGCAAGCATCAATCATTTGGGGTCCTAGCATTCATTAAAATTATTTGTTGTTCTTTATTGTTATATAAAATTCTTTCCAGTTTGATTTCCCAGAGTTATGATTAGCGAGAGCTCTAGCAGCCATTTACGTCACAGCCACCTTGAAGAATTCTTACCCTCAAGCCTGAAGAAAAAGTCTTTAATATGCACTTAATGGATCTAATATGCTGTGTCCGTTAAGGGAACATCAAAATGAATCTTGGTCAAACCTTGCTTGTCATTCCCAGATCCCGGGAAGGTTTGCCATTGGTTGTGAACACTTCCATTTGAATACCTACATGTATTTCAAGTCCCTCATTTTGGTTGTGGTTCCCTTGTTGTTGGTTGTGAACCAACCTTTATCATCTCATAGCTAGATCATTCAAATCATTCATATGAAAGCTTTTCTTTTCTCTAATACTCTATAGTACTTGCCATTGACATACTTCAAATATAAGCCCCATTAATCTCGGTTGACATCTCAAGCTGAAAGTGTGTTTATCTGCTCAGTTATCTGCTTTATGATAATATAATTTGAACAATATGTTTTCAAATACAACTTTATACATTGCAGAGCTTTCTTTTCATATACAGGATATAACTAATATACAAGTTCAAATACAAACATATTGTTGGGTATAGACTAGTAAAATTGTCAGATCAGTCATTTATAATTTATATATATAGGATGAAAATGACTAACACTGCACAAATTTTACTGGTGATAGACAGTTCATAGGCAATCAATTTGAGATAGGAAACCTAAGGTCTAGGATTACAAATTACAGAACTGTACCTTAAAATAGTTTGAGGGTATGCACACCACTGATCATGTCCACTGCAGCTGTAAGGCATTACGAGAGAACAAGTGGGCAAATTCCGTTGCCTGTCCCTTTAGCATAATGGATGTGGTGCAACAACACGAAGGTACACATGTATTGAAAGCGCAGGTTCAAATGCCCACAAGTCCATATTTTCCTTCCTTCCTTCCTTCCTTTCTTCCTCCCTCCTTCCCTCCCTCCCTCCATCCATCCCTTTCTCACTTTCTTCCTTCATTCGTTCCTTACTTCGTTTGTTGTTTATTTGTGTTGGTTTGTTGGTTTGTTTGTTTTATTTGTTTGTTTGGTTTGTTTGTTTTATTTGTTTGGTTGGTTGGTTCTTTTTTTTTCTTCATAAGCACATGCTTAATTTAATTTTATTTACAGGAAACATTTGTGTTGCGTTGTAATTTTTCGTTTAACTAATGTTTAACCTTTTTTAAACTATTATTTATACCTGCTTGACCTAAATAGTATGAACACACTGAGAACTTTGTTTTCACTTAAATCAGATGGTTCAAGCCTAACTAGCAGCTTAGAAACAAATAATTGATTAGCACTTGAAAGAGCTACATGGGGTTGAATTAGTATAAACATAGGTTGAATTAATATTACAATAAGTAGATACAAGCAGAACAAAGGTAAAGAAGTAAATGAGTAAGTGCAGGTTTCATATCTTTGTACCTTAATTAAATCTGATAATAAATTGAGTGATACAATAGAGAAAGAATATAAGCAGGGAATGAGCTTATTATGCAGATAAAAGGATTTTCTCTAATGGAATAATAACCAGAAGTACTAAACTCAAGGTTTATAAACCATTAAAGCCCATTAGTAACCTCTGGGTCTGAGGTTTGGTGTACCACAATGAACAATGAATGATGAAAATGCTTTGCAAACTTGTCGGTCTGGGTGGCTCAGTTGGTTAGATGCCGGCCTACTGATCCCAAGGTCACTGGTTCAAACCCAGCCCAGGTCGATGGTTTTTAACTGTGCTTAAAAATGACAGCTCCATGTCAGTAGATTTACTGGCATGTAAAAGAACTCCTGCGGGACCAAATTCTGGCACACCGGCGACGCTGATGTGATCCTGGCAATTGACAGCGTTGTTAAACAACAATATATATATTTGCGAACTTTTGAGAGAAAAATACTCAGACAAATGTTTGAACCTGTAAATTGTGGTGCACAGAATTGGAGAGTAAGAAACAATCAGGAAAAAAATTATTTAATGGAAGTAAACAATACCATGTGCATTATATATGGTGGTGGTATTTTACTATTTTAAAGCATAAGCACAACATTGCTCTCAAAGCAGAAAAGAAAGGGGGAAAAAAGGTTCATTCATCTCGGGGTTTGAACTCGATTTCTCTGGTTAATTTTGGTCCAGTCAGTCGCCTTAACCGTGCGGCCAAGCCACATGTTTAGAACTAGTCTATGTTTCTATAGCCGCTTGCCATAAGCAGTTATCCATTGCAGTGGTGTGCAAACCAGATGTTAAGGCTCCAATTTAAGCAATTTTGGTAATGCTACAATTTTGAAATGCTTCTTCAGAGAGACAGCAGACAGGCTTTACTAGTTTCCTAATAAGCACTATTTTGATTCCAGTGGATAATATTGACATATTTCTTTCTGTTTATGATTTATTGGTCACAATCTATAATTACTTTGAATAGGTACGTTTAACTTATTAATTTGACGTTATAGGCCATTGGTTTCCTAACTCAAATTGATTATCAATGAACCCTCTATTACCAGTAAAATTTGTTTTGTGTTATTCATTTACACCCTGTAATTATAATTTTATATATATAAATATAATAATTATTTATATTTATATGTATATTTTGCCATTGGCAACCTTTAGATAATGCCCCTTTAATCTTGGTTGACAGCACAAGCTGTTAGTTTATATGCTCAGTGCAGAACTTCATAGAGCATATAATTAGAATAGATATTTCAAATAGAGCTGCTTATATTAGTTTATTTTAAAATTAAAGAATAAAAACTCTTTTTTCATAAAGAGTGTAGGTAACTAATTACTTGAGCTCAGATACACACACACACACACACACACACCCCACACACGTACCATACACATACACACACCCCACACACACACACACCCACGTAGACACACACATACACATACTTCGCATACATCCCACACAACCACACCCACACACATACACCCACACATGCTTATGCACACTGACACACCATATACCACCCACACACACCACAAACAACACAGACAACACACATACATACTCATATACATTTCACATACATATATACACACACACCCCACACACAGACACGTACACGCTATACACATCCACACCCCACACACACCATACACACCCACATGCACTCACACCCCCCTACACACACGCACCCTACACACACACATATACATACCCCTCCCTCCCACACAGACACACACACCTAGCTTGGGATAATGCTGGAGTGAAGCTGTCCTATCAGTAATTGATGCGTGAATTGTTTTCTCCAAAAGGATCTTAAACATATGTATGTTAGGACACGGCTGTAAAACCTACCTCTGCAAATTAGATCAATTATACACTTTTTTTTTGTTTGTTTCCTTTATGTGTTGCTTTAGTGTCTTATTCCATATCAATAGTTTTTGCTTGGAAGTAATATTATTGCTAATCAGTGTAATATGATTATTTACATTTGGTTCCAGTGGGAATCATACTTTCTCTACACTTAACCTAATATAAGAGAATTTATTGTATTTCACTCAAAAATTCGATAGTCATATTTCATTGCAAATATGTTTTGAGAAACCCTTAAAGTAAAATATATTTAGTGACACATAACTGTACTACTTGCACATTTGTCTTGAACTCTCGGATGGCAATGTTATGGAAATTGCCAATGGGGCCTTTTAGTCTTTTACACAGTTGTATTTTAAATTATATCATAGCCCATGAGTTATAGTTTCCACAGTTGTTTTTTTCAGGTTTCCAGTGACTGAAGTAAAAGGCTATTATGGGATTATGTTGATGCTGATGGTTTTGGATCTGTCTCAGCCATTTGGTACTTAAAATTGGGTACTGTTTGAGTTGGTTAAATACAAAAGTAAACTGGTATGATACACAAGAGAACCACAACAAAAGTAGTGTAATATAGTTAAATGCACAAATGGTAACATTGGAGTATGGACAGCGATGCTCAGTTGTTACTTTGGCAAAGCACAGGCCTTCATGACTCAGACCATTCGTAGTACTAGATTCCAGGACATGTGCAGCACAGATGCCTGTGGACATGGGCATGGGTATAACATTGTTAATCATGCATTTTCTATTAATAACCTTTGAATTTCTGTTCATTCTGATTGAATTTTGTATTATTTAGTGTAATTGGGAAACCATAAGAGAAACTTGTCTAGGATAATTTCTTAGTTATTTAATGTACATAATTTGTGTCAATTGTTTCATAGCATTAACTATTTCTTTTAAATATTTCACCTGGTTTTGTTCACTTATAACACTGCTGTGGTAGGAATAGATCTGATATGTTTTATGCTTGCATCAATGGCAATATTGAATAGGCACTGTCAAAAATATTTCATGTTGTATGCTTACAAATGTTCAACGAAAGTGTCACCTGCTGGAATGTGTTTGAAAGTTTTTGCCTGTTATTTAAGAAAGGCAACACACACATGCGCACGCACGCACACACACACATGCACACAAACACACACACACACACACACGAGACATTGAAGTTTTCTTTTTATAGGGTAATTTTGTTTGCTTCATATACTAGATATACAGAATCATAAAATATCAGAATAATATGTAGGAATGAAATGGCTGTCTGTTTTTGAAACTAACTTAAACAGCAAAATAAACCCAGGAAATTTAGTGTCCTTATCTTCCATCGACATCATTTTTTCAGCAGTGAGTTTCCTCCCATTTTGTGTGCTATGCTGAAGCCTCGAGAGCAATTTTGTACAGCTGGAAACAAGCAGCAGTGGCGGCTCGCAGTCAAAATTTTAGGGTAGGCAAAGTGTAACAGTAACAAAAACAAACAACAATAATAATAATAATAATATTAATAATGATAATAATAATAATAATATTAATAATGATAATGATAATGATAATAATGATAATGATAATGATAATGATAATAATGATGATGATGATAATAATAATAATAATAATAATAATAATAATAATAATAATAATAATAATAATAATAATAATAATAATAATAATAATAATAATAATAATAATAATAATAATAATAATAATAATAATAATAATAATAATAATAATAATAATAATAATAATAATAATAATAATAATAATAATAATAATAATAATAATAATAATAATAATAATAATAATAATAATAATAATAATAATAATAATAATAATAATAATAATAATAATAATAATAATAATAATAATAATAATAATAATAATAATGGCAACGGCAACGGCAACGATAAGAATAAGAATGATAAGAATGATAAGAATGATAAGAATGATAATGATAAGAATGATAAGAATGATAAGAATGATAAGAATGATAAGAATGATGATAAGAATGATGATAAGAATGATGATAAGAATGATGATAAGAATGATGATAAGAATGATGATAATAAACCCCGTTTATCCGAAATATAGGGGGCGAAGTCATTGCGGATAACGCAAACAATATATTGTTTGGTTGTTTCATAAGAGCAGAGTGAATGAGTGTGACTTACGGACGAATTACCGCCAAAACTAAAATCACGAAGGTCGGCAGACTTTTTGTAATAGTTCACTAATTAAGTCGGTCATACTGGTATTACACAGAGATAACGACAGATTCAGATCTCTGAGATCTTGCTTCGTGGAGTATGGCTGTTCGGAAAATGTCACATAAATTCGGATTTGGGTAGGCAAGTGTTCGGAGTGCTGGCAGACGCGTCTACGCATGCTCGGAGTGCATATACAGACCGAATATTTCCTTATCCCTGTTCAAGGGCCTCGTACTCAGGAAATGGGGCCGGGCAGGCAGAGGTTAAGCTAGCCTGCTCTCCACTACCCAGCTTCCATGCGTATCATTTCTGCCGCGCGTTTCAAACACGCAGCGCAGTTTTGATGAATCGGAATTAAGATTAAAGGATTTGACCATGCGCTGGTCATTATAACCGAGAAAACTTTTCTTAAACTGCAATTTAGGGGAAAATGACGGTTCAAATGATAAAATGCAGAATCATAGTTAAACATTATTTGTTGATGTATTACGATAGGGTAGGCAATGCCTACCCTGCCTACCCTGAGGAGCCATTGCCTACCTTGCCTACCCTGAGGAGCCGCGCCTGACAAGCAGAGGAGGTTACAATAGTCAGGGTCTTGCAAATCTGCTGCTGCTTCAGGTTGCTTTCACTTTGCTCTCAATTGAAGTTCCCTATTGATTCCCTCCGTTAGGATTAGCAATCACTACATGTGCTTATATTTTAACTGCTGCTGCTTTCAAGACTCTCGAACTTGAGAATAGCTACTTGTTGGAGTAATTATGCCTGCTCCTTAGAACATCTCTTGTCCTTAGACATTATGTATACCTTGTGGTGATGTTAATTTTTTTTACTGTTTAGTGCCCAAATGATCTGTCAAGTCATAAAGCTAAAGTTCATTTTTATTCTCACTTGTATTTTAATGACTTACCTGCAAGAGAAAGCACCTGTAAGTTCCTCATGCCACATAGATGCTGGAGTCCAAAATCTCGAACTTGGGTACACCATCTCAGGAACAGTGCAGACAGAGACAGCATTGTGGAGATGTATCCCACACCAATGTCTGTGATGTGTACACACCTGAAAAATGTGTCTTTTTGAGATACTGTTGCTAAATAAATAGAAAATATATTGCACTATGTGATAATACAGTAACCATCAAGAAGTGGATGGTTTTCTGGTAATGTTGGTGGTTAGATTTAAAAATGACTAATAGCTCTTAACTCTGTTCCTTAATTGAGAATTCCAGTATAAGAAACACTCTTGTCATAAGATTGAAATATAAAAGAAATAAGATTTTTTATTTTTGTAACGTTTTGGGAAGTGAATAAAATAATTATTTAGACTCAGTTTTGATAAATATGTGACTGAACATTACATGTTTTGGTGGTTTTAAATTTAATATCCTTTTAAGAAGATGTGATTAATGAAGGTATGAATATATAGGTGACTTTGGAAATTTTAAAGTACTTCTTTATCTTGAGTTTTAAGGGGAAGAAACTTTAACTGGCTGAATCAGGCAATTTGATCCAACTGGCAACATTATGTCTAACTTAATCACATCTAAAAAGTATTAAGATACAGGATGGATCACAACTCTACCTAAGAACTTTCAGAGAGTGTCCAGGAACATGTATGATGAGTGTTTTGATGTATGGAAGCTGTCCCTGAGTAATTGCATTTTATTCTTTGAACATATTCTATAGTTGCTGGAATTTGTATCACTGGCAGTTTACAGTATACAGGGTGGAAGGGAAGCCATTATATTCCTTCTAACATGTGCTTCATAGAACCATTACAAACAAAAAAGTCTAATGGCATTTTGTTCTTTGATCAGCTGATTTCGAAAAAATAAATGGTTTTTGATCCAGTTGGATGCGTAATTCCACAAGAATGTATGAAGATAATAGTTTGTTACTTGTAAGATGAGCAGAGTAACTTATTTCTGACATAGTTTCGGTAGTAATTATGCGACATCACACAGGGTTTCAAAATAATTAATCGCTTAAGAGATGTGAAGGAATACTCCAAGCAGCTTTTTCACACATGCAGTAAGTCGACAATGTTGCGTTGGGATTGGTCAGGGAATTATTGAGCTAGTTTGCGGATGTAAACAGATCTGGCACTTTTGCTATTGCTTTAATGTTTTGAGAGCTAACACTTGTGATTGGCCTACACTCACACAGTAAACACAGAAGGACAAAGCATGGTATTTGTTTGTGTTCTTGAGAAGCACCGTTACTGTGTTTGTTTATGTACTGAGCTAGGAAAAGTGACACTCACACAATCTGCAGTATTGCCAGCTTGTTTTCAAGAAAACTAAAATATCTCCTTAGGAAATGATCAGAGAGAAAAATGTAAGATACAAAATATGTTCCAAATATCGAGATCTATCACTGGTTTAAATTAATGTAATGACTTGCGTTCCACCTGGTATATGCTGGGGAACTGACAGTTTGCATTTGATGTTATGACTTTGATGTGCAGTGTATGTAATCAAATATAGGTTATGATGGTCGTATTCATTTGTTAGGTCATTCACCACATGTGAAGCCCTGGAGTCATGTGAACAAGCTAGTTTACACTTAACAGTTGACACTCCCAAGAACTGCTAGCTAAGGGTCTTGCAGCTGCTCAAGAAGTACACCAACCTTTGGGATACTAGAGCTTGTGCCATAGTTCATGATACAATGCTGTATCCTATTTTGTGATTATGGCACTTGATATTTTGGACAGCCTTTTAGAAGAGACGTTGAGGATAATAATAAAAATGTATTGAACAGTAATATAACAAAAATATGTGATTTGTTGTAGGGTTCTTGCATTATTAATACAATTTGTCTTGTTATTTTTATGGATCTGTTTGTTTTACAACGATAATATGGTACCCAGATAAAATGAGTTATTCATTAATTTATTTGCAATACCATAAACTCTGTCATGGTTCATCAAACCTTACTAGTTAATTTTTTTGAAGCTTTGTAACAGTGAATGCAAGTTCTAATGAGTGAATGGATGAATGTTATGAGTCGAATTTTGGAGCACTTTTGCTTCACTTATACAGTAAATTAACAGAACTGCTTTGAAAGCTCTCACTTTCATCATTTGCTGTAATTCGACTGGCAAAGTTGGCATCTTCTCCCCTCTGGTTCCTGGTAGATGAACTTGGTATAGATGTCTGGAGGTGGAATTTCAAAGTTAATAATTCTATGATGTTTTTGAATTAAGAAGATGGGAGAAAATGCAGCGGCTGATGGAAGTGAAAGTTTTTGAAACATGTCCTGTTAATTTACAGTGTTCCAAAATTTGACTCATAACATTTATTCATTAAACCTTACTGTCTAACTCTAACACATCAACATCTAATTATAATTATTTGGCAACAGAGATGATGTTTAGATATCAGAACACAGTACAACCCCTGCAAAACCTCCAAAAGTATGTCAACAGAGTTCACTTCTACTTGGTTTAAGAACTTTTGTAATTATCTAAATTGAGTTAAAAATGGAGCATTATATTATTACAAATACAGTTTATTGAATATTCTGTTTCTGAGATAATTTCTAAATGCGACTCATTTCATCTTCTGTATATTACTTCCCTTGTGCTTTGTGTTGATTAAATTATGAACTTGATGAAATCAGTTGTGTAATTACAGTGATTAATAATCCTTTGTGGTCTTATTAATTGTAATTATACCCAACAAATATACTTTAGTGAAGATAAGATTTAGTGAACCTATCTTCTGTTTCGTCTATAGCCACATCAGAGATGAATCCTATTCTGCATTAAAGAAACTCTTGAAAGAATGTGGTTGTGCATGCTTTAAAGTATCAGGATCATTATTGGAAGGTATGTGGTGATTTTAAAATGGATCAATTTCACTTTGATTTAAAAGCAGCCTTAACTTGTGTTTTTGTTGTTGGTGGTGGTGCAGCAATGGAGCAAATGGAGTTAATTGCAATACAAAATCTGAAAATAGATAAAATTTAAGAAAATATTACTTAACAATTTTTTTATTTCTCAATTTGCAAATGAGTATTGCACAATCTATTTTGCATAGTCATATCAGATGTATATTATACTTAAAAATAGTAAACTAACATAGCTTAATGCAAATAACTGAGTAATGTAAAGCTCTGTTGCCAACTATATTTACTACTATGATGGATTCAAGTGATCAATCATTCTGAAGACAATGACCGTATACATATACAAGGGTGATGATGTTACAATATATCCAAAATAAGTTATTAAAGAACCTTGAAGTTGACAAACCAGGTTTTCTACTGGTTTTGTAGAATCAGCGTTCACTGTGATATTGTTATTTCACAACATAAAGAAAAAATGAGGTACAGAAAGTAATGAAATGTTTGTTGTTGGTTCCAGATGATATTGTATAAAGGCAATTGTTTTTAGAGAATGTGATATAAGGTGGCACCGCATTTCTATGTTCTGATCCAACTTTCCAGGCTCTGCACACTGCCAGTATGAAAGAGCAATTAATATACTTGGATTGTTCAACAATGATTCGTACTCCCCCTATAACTCCTGTAAAGTAGCAGTTTGAAATATATCTTGGTTTATGTGTGAAGATTGACTATAGTACTGTCTACTGCCACCAGATGATGCTGCTGTTTCCCACAGGTAGGTCACTAGAGTGACAGTTGTCCCAGCTTGCGAGAACACCTGTGGACACCGATAAAACTACATGGAAGCAGACAAGCATGGGCAAAGGTGGACAGTGTGGTTTCCCTGGAGAGAAGAAGTGACTGCTTCAGACATCCACAGAAGGTTGGTCGCCATATGTGGGGAGGCAGAACCAAGTCACAGATCTGTGTTTCGTTGGGTGTCCAAACTCAAAGACCGTGCTGAAAAGCACAAAAGCACTGGACATCCAGCAACTGTATGCAAACCAAAAGTACCCAGCTTGTCAATGATCTGATCATGGAGAGCAGAAGAATCATGTTTGATGAACTAGTGCAGGCAACAAATCTATCACAGGGAACCTTTCACACCATAATCCATGAAGATTTGAAGATGTAGAAGGTGTGCGCACCATGGATGCCATACACCCTCACCACTGCGCAGAAACAGAAGTGTGTAGAGATATCCCTACAGTTGGTATAGTGCACATCTAGAGGAATTCTTTGAGCATCTGGTCACCAGTCACCAGACCTTACCACCATTCATGTACTAGGGTTTAATGTGTTGCCACATCTTCCATATTTGCCGCATCTGGCTCCCAGCGATTATGCCCTGTTCGACTCAATGAAAGAGGTCATGTGGGGGTAAGAAGTTCACCAAGTTCATTCACCAATGACGAACTTCATGCAGTTGTCCAACAGTGGCACCAGAATACCCCTAAAGAATGGTTTGCTATGCAAATATGGAAGGTACCAGAATGATGAATAAAGTGCATAGACATTGGCGGGGAATATCTATAATATAATCCGAATGAGTTTGTTCAATAAATGGTTCCTGTAAACAAAATAAAATTGTAGTGCCAATCATTTTTGAACGCCCTAAGTATATTGTGACGTTGGGGCCGGCGTAGGTACAACAGTGGACGGTTGGGGCCAACTTATATCACACCACATGCAGGCCGGCAAGTGGGTAGAGACGTTAAAGGCCGTTCTGCCTCGCGCGACTGTATGTACGTGACCGTAAACAATGAGGCGGCAAAATCAAGGAATCGAGAACGTTCACGAGGCCTTAAATTAAAATTGTTGTTTAACGACGCTGTCAATTGCTGGAATCACATCAGCGTCGCCGGTGTGCCGGAATTTCGTCCCGCAGGAGTTCATTTACATGCCAGTAAATCTACTGACGTGGAGCTGTCGTTTTTAAGCACACTTAAAATCATCGGTCTGGGCCGGGTTTGAACCTGCAACCTTGGGATCAGTAGGCAAGCGTCTAACCAACTGAGCCACGCAATTCGCGAGGCTTCTAGCTGAGTCATGGCGGTGCGTGTGTGTGGAGAGTTTCTCGAAAGCTGGTGCAGAAAGCATAAACATGACATGAGACAGCAGCATAGTCAGAGAGAGGGAGTGAGTTTGAGAGTAGAGCTACGGGAATCAGTTGGTCAGCATGTGTGAGACTGCTACGCGGGTGTGTGTCGTCCCGGAAGATACGTCGTTCGTCACGAGTGATTGTAACGCCGTAGTTAAGTGTATAGGAGATAAAGTGAAAAACCCAGAAAAAATAGAGCAAGGTCATGAGAAGAACAGTTGCGAGTTGTGATAGCAGGAAAGACTCTGGACTTTATTAACTACTAGAAGATAACTGCATTTGTAGCAAAATTTTAGAGTATAATTAGCTGATAGAAAAGTAACTTGGATTTTTGTCGTCTTATGTTACAATATAAATGAAAAGTATAGTGATATTACGAAGAGCCCTGGAGTTAAAAGTTTTATAGCAGTGCAAGTTGTCTTTAAAACATGCTATCCTAGAGTAACTGAAATCATCCTGGAAGTTCGCCAGATTGTACAATTCAGATGGAGAGAGGTCAGCATGCATTTGAGGGTCCCGCACAGTAGCAAATTGCAGACATGCAAAGCAGATGATTCATTGTTTGAGTCCTAGCCTTCCCATTGAATTTTTCAAGCCTGATACAACTTTTGAATTTTACCATCATTTGGCCGGTGTAAAGGAAGAGTGAATAAATGAAAATTATGAATTAGCATAGTTTACCAGAAACCCAGAATTAAAAGAGCCTGTCTGTATGGTCTAGTAAAAGACGTCCTCGTGAAAATATGCTTGTATGTGTACGGCAAAGCTTATGCAAATTTGATATCTTTTTAGAAAAAAAAAAAAAATGCATTATATTAGAAAGAATACCCTAAATATATTATTGTTAATATATAGGAACAATAATCGATGACACTTCAGGGTCAAGCATTTCTGCATGACCAACCTAGAGTTCCATATAGGGAGAACAAAAAACTGATGAACCGGTTGCGGGTGTTTTGCCTCTCCGCATCCACAATATTCGTCGCCGTCTGCCGCTATCATAGAAAGGCGCGGATGAAACCATACATTTTAAACTACTTTTCAAGGTTTTATTTACCAGCTTTGTGAAAGGAGGCACTGAAACTGGCTACCGTCGTCCATACATTTTGGCACCTCTTTAGTTAACTATCCATCACTCGCCGTAGTTCACGTTGAGAAATGCTGGCAATTTGTTGACGGATATTTTGTTATAATTCTTCCGGAGTGTGTGGGTTTGCCTTGTACACCTTATGTTTTAAGTTACCCCGAGACAGAAATCGCTTATTGGAGCTTTGAAAAACCTTTTTCCGCTAATGGCGCACCATACGCCATTTTTTTTCGTAATGAAGGGTTACTTCATGAGCAATATTAGGTTCTGAGTTATAGGGCCATTTTGTTTCGAGTCAACAGTTGACGCCCCATATTTTAGAGGATTAATAGAGTGGGAGTGTGATTTTGTCTCTTTTCAATAAGACTCTGCAACAGGTCTTTCGATGAGAAGAATTGAAAGTGTGTTTCAGGCCAGGCATAGAGATTTGTAGCCCCCTCGGTTCCTCGACCTAACCCCCTGCTATTTCTGTATCTGGGGTAACTTAAAACAAAGTTATAAGACAAACCCACACACCCTGGAAGAATTAAAACAAAATATCCGCCAGGAAATTGCCAGCATTTCTCAACGTGAACTATGGGACTGATGGATAGTTTCCTAAAGAGGTACCAGAGTGTATGAACAGCGACGGCGGCCAGTTTTAGCATCTCTTTCATAAAGTTGGTTAGGAAAGCCTTTAAAAGTAGTTTTAAAATTGTTGTATGGTTTCATCCGCGCCTTTCTATGATAGCGGCAGAAGGCAACGAGCACCGAGGATGCCGACAGTCAAAACACTACGCAGCCGGCTCGTAAGTTTTTTGTTCTCCCGTTACAACTCTCATTGATACAGTTTGCACATAACGCATATGCAAGTTAGATGTTAAGCACTATCTTCTGGATACGTTCCTAGGTGGGCAGTGGAGTTGATCTTGAGCCTTTAGGTCTTATCATTTATATATCCTTGTGTGAGAGGCGGAGAACATGGAGTCCAAACCGTTATCGTTCCCTACCAAGTTACTTAGAATGGAGTAGTTCGGTGCGGGGCAGAATTTCTGCACGGGAGCACATAGGTGGCCTATTTTAGGTTCTGAACTTACGGGAGGGAAGGGTAAAACGAGGACATCAAAGGACAACAGATTCAGAGCAGCAGGCTGGAACGCAGACGGAGTCCCTAAGGTCTCCAGGATAAAATCCCAACCTACACAAACCTCCTCGCCAGGACAGACAAGTAGGTACTCAAAACAAATACATACGCCACACGCCTCGTCTGCTCCTCGACCCTAAAACATGGTAAGGAAATGGGCGGCATTACAGAAACCAACCCAACATTCGCCTATCGACCTGTGAAAACAACGAAGAAGCTCAAGTTCCCCAACGGCAATCGGGACGAGTCTCACACGTTAGCGTTCGGTACCAATGGTACGAATCCATGTAAGTGAAACGTGGATCCAGATATTCACGAAAGTCCTTGCTAAATGAGACAGTCCCTACCCTCTGCCGCTTGTAGAATGCTCAGATTGTAATCTTCAGCATATCGAATCCGAAGCGCCTCTCACTGGGTTCTGCGGAGATTGGCTCAGTTGACCGTATAAAGTAACGCATCCCGCAGTGTGCTTCGTTCCGAGTTCGGATATCTTCAGGGTAGTCCAGCGGTAGGTAAGTAAATCCAAATATTTGTGGTGCTAGCATTGCATTTTTCAGATGTTTCACCTTTATTCTTCTATTATGATGTGCTTGGAAACATATATTCCAATACAGTTTGTGCACTCACTTCCATTTATGCCTCCCTGCAGTTTCGGGAGTCATTTTACTGGCCTTCATAGGTGGAGTATTTATAGCAAGGAAGAAGAGTATCTGTTTACTTTTCCGCGCATGCAGTGGCGTCGTGTTTTACGCGAAAGTTCTAGATTATTCACATATGAATATATAACTTCGAGCAATGTCTGCAAATGGCAAATTGGCTTACCACATACCCACAATTCTTACCCGATACACAGCCGAAATTTTCGCATACATCGCGTCAGCTACAGTCAAGGAGCATTGTACAGAATTTTCTAACATTTTTCAATTTTACATGTGTTTACATGTACACATTTTACATGTGTTTAATTGGCACACTTAATATGAAAGAATAAAGAAATGACTGCAAAAACCGAATGTTCTACCTCAAACAATTTCTCAGACAATAAAATTAAATACTTTTAGTTAGTGAAAAAAAAAAAAAAACATGTTTAAAGACTGGCTTCACATTTTTCAGAGAAGTGGCATTTTCTGATACTTAAGTAAACTAAAAATAAATTAAAGTTTTTATTTTATCTAATGGCAAAGTAGTTGAACATAAAATTGCTTACAAATATTATGCATCATTTTTCTAGAAAAAAGCATTTGATTGAAGTCGATGTTATTACTTGCCGAGAAATACATGTTTTGATTTTATGAAAATGTTGGTATTAAAATTCCTTTTCTTTTCAGCAAAAATTATATTTTATGAGCCAATGAATAAAGCAATCATGTATTTTAATCTTTAGATAACTCGTTTGAGATTATGATGCAAATTTACATACAAATCAGAGCACATGAAATGCAAGGAATTAATTTAATATTAAATGCAAAACCAAGGGGAAAAAGCACCGATGTGGTGCACCCCAGTGTGGTTAAAATGAAGTGCACGGGTGACTTAAACATGTCACTGGACTTTTAAAAATGGCGAGTTGGGTAAAATGTTTGGCCAACATAATTCAAGGTGTCTATACGAAGAATACATGACATAATTAAAAAACCGAATATGTAATTTTCACCTAAAATTTTAGTCCTAGGGTTCCTAACATACACCACTGTTTGGTCGAACAACAAAGGCAGAACGCTCCAAACACCCCCTCATTGTTAAATTGCTAAATGAGGGGGTGTTTGGAGTGTTCTGCCTTTGTTGTTCAACCAAGTAAGCGCCGGCTGAGAAGGTTGGTAAAATCCCCGTGAAACTGTAGGGACGATATGGAACCCAGGGTACCTATTTCGCAAACTTAACGTGTCATCATGCTCGCTTCTTATTGATATTATACAGTACGTTTACTACAAAACTTGGCTGGCAGGTGCACGGCCCGTGTGACCGCATATCCCTACGTTTACCCCCTGCGTCAGTCTTACTTCTGTTAGGTAGGCGTTCTGTGCTGTTCACACGTGAATAACATTAGGAGTGTTCAGAAGTGTTTTCAAAATGAATTGATTGCAGTATACAGTACAACAGAAAATCTAAGTGCGATACGTATGTGCTTACATGTTGTCGGAAAGTTGTAAGGCAATTTGAAACTAAATTTCCTGGCGTGCGTGTTTCCAGTAGAGAGACCGTTCGTTTGCTTATAAATAAATTCAGGGAGACGGAATCAATTCGTGATAGGAAAAGAAAGGTAAAACAGCGGTTGCTTACGGAACAGAAATTAGACGGAATCGGAAAAAAGGCTAAAACGGTTAGTACCTCGAAAATCTCTTAGGCGTCTTGCATAAGACAAAAGTAAACAAAATATCAGGAGAGAAATTAACTTTATTTCGGAAGCTGAACTAATGCGTGTTAATGAAAATTTCCTCAGAAGATGCCGTAGATGTACTGATGCAGATGGACGGCATTTCCAACATCTCCTGTGATAAGGCATGTTTTGTGTTTATTCCGATAATTGTTAATGAGATTTGATTTGACCTCCATGCATGTGTGACCCGGAGGCGGGCCGTGCGACTGTTGGCAATATAAATCGCCTAATTAGTAGGTACGGGACTGGTCACCATTATTAAAATAAACGCCCGTTTTTCGAAATGCATGAAATCAATTATTTTTCCAAAAATATTACCTACAGGAAAGGCAAGTCGGCAATTCTTGTATCGTAATGCCAAATTTGTCTGCATTCCTCCTCCCCTTTCACCTTTATAGCCATTGTAGTATCACTCAATCTTATTTACATCGAACAGTTAATCATAGTTTCCGTCCAAGGTCATACCCCTCTCAGCCATCCTCATTTCATTCATTCTTCATTTTCTGCTTTCCTCTTCCTCTTCTTCTTCGTATGTGGACCATTTATCTCCATATATATGGTATATATTCTGCTCATACTATTTCTTTCAATGCAACCCTTAGCACAGGGTATGCCAAACCATGGCCCGCGAACTACTTTTGTTTGTCACTTCTAAAATTCAAAAAACATAAATGAAAAGAACCGGTGCACCTGTATTAGAATTGTTCATTAAAAAAAATCGAACGATTATATAAAATTAAACGCTCAGATTTTTAATTCATACACAGCGTGATGAGAACTGAAGGTCCAATGTAAGGCAATTTGGTTGACTTTTACAAATGTATGTCGGTGACACATTTATTCCTTCTATTTGAAAGATTTGACTATCACTTAAGAGGTCTATTGCATTCCTCTATTCGCATTGTATCTACAAGCAAATACGTAATAACCATTTGTACATACGTCTGTCTCGATTATCAGTTGATAGAAGCGCACGTGTTGTAGGAATAGTTCACACAAGTCTGAGTAGAGAACGCCATGTGACTGCAACTACCAGATCTTTTTTTTTCTGGAAATTGTGCACAGTTCACAGTACGAAGTGCAGATGTGATAATATTATTTTGAAAAATGTATTTATAATGTAAGTATTGTGCCTATAATGATAAAAGATACCCATATCAAGTTTAAAAGACTGCACACAAAAAAAAAAAAAAAAAAAAAAAAAAAAAAAAAAGAACTAATTTTGACAATTTTCTCAATTTAATCTCCCCTTAAATTCGAATGCCATAATTAGAAGATGGTTGTTATTCTGGTTGGGGGAATGAAGTTGTTTTTCAGCCACCATCCCATCGCCCCTGCTCATCAGGAGCTTCCGCTCCTCCAGGGAAAAGGATGCACCGGAAGCTGTTAAACCCCTGCAACAGAGTAACCCTCTTCTACACTGTGGCTTATCATCGCGGAATGTTGCGCTATAAACCAAGATATTACGTGCACATCAATAAACCGTAGTGTTTAGACACATTTCCTGTAAAGTTGCCGCGTATTTACTGTTAATTGAGAGGGGGTAACCATGACAACCGTGAACACAATCTCAGTGTGGCCAACCTCAGGAAATGTCCCAGCTCTCCGCAAGCAATTTCCGGTAGCGCCACTGTCCCTGCAGTCTAACAGATGAGATTTATATCATGTTGATAGTCTTAGATTCTCAGCACCTCGCAGAAATTAGTTTTGTGTTTTGTTTCATTACAAAACTACGTTTAGCAGTCCCTTGGTTATTTTGATAGAGATTTTTAGGCATGATGAATTTCAAAACGAAAACCAAGGGCTCACAGAATATGAAAAAGCCTTCGACGACATTAGAAAATATAAACTGCGGGTTATATTCGAAAAATGATGTATGCCACTGCTTAGTGTAATCAGGAGTTTTATCGTTCCATGCGATAATTGCAAGTGCCTCCCCCTGATGGTCACAGACATATCTAATTTTGATACGCAATGTCGTTCTACAGCATCAGGACCTCCTAAATACAATCTAGAGGGTCCTGGAAGAATGATTCCAAAATCCAACTTTTACCACCAGAGGGCAGAAGAAGATTCAACAACGTTAGGAAAAGTCGACAATCAGAGCTTGCAGTTATCTACATCTACATTGCCTGAAGATTGACTTCCGAATAGCGCTATGCAGCTACAATCAATTTAAGTGATGAGTTTATATGAAATCTGTTTTAAGAATTAAAATTCTTATATCACTCTAAACATACTCCTTTTTATTAAAATTGTGTACTTAAGTTTTTCTGGTGTTAGAACCAGTAATTGTTAACAAAGTAGGCCAACAGCACTAGATATAAGTAAACGCACAAACAAGCGGGACTTCCAGTAAACCAAGGCGATAACTGGAACTGGCACAATAGGCGCTAAAAGCTTCAAATGGATAGCGAAGTAGGTATGGACAAGTTATAACCGGGGGAGAGGAGGGGGTGATAGGCGGTAACGCCTGTGGCCCCGTATTCTGGAGGTCGCTGGTTTCATCCCCGTGGCCGACTTTCCTGACCCATGTTTTCTTTTTTTCTTTTTTTTTCCGGAGGTTTCCTCGGATCTCCAGGCGAATACTTGGAAGGATGTCTATATCCTCCGAATTTCCTGTACTTTCATTTCGTTATATTAATCATTTCATTTCACCCTTCATTCCGTTAGGTTTCTTTCAGGGTTGGAAGCATCAGCGAGCGTCGCGGCAGCAGCACGGCAGAGGGAACAGATGCGCTCTGGGAATCTCGTCCCCGGACTGGAAGGTGAACCATTGGTTTCCTGGCTCCCTATGGGATGGTCCAAGCCCGAGGGGGAATGGGAACTAAGCTAGCCTCCGACGGAATGCCTCTAAGTGAGAAAATGTAGGGGTCCTGCCCTCTGCTCTGTCATACTCCTCCTGGGGGGTGCCTCGTCAGGGGTATGGACACAAAAGATCGCCTTTCGGTCAAGGAGCTAAATCCCCCTCCGCAACTTGTCATTGAGTCATAGCAAGCTGTACTACCGAAGATTATTAGTAACGATAAACACTGAAGTGGGCACAATCATTTGTTCATTTAGCACTTGAAAACACATTTTGACAAGATAAAACAGTATACGACATATAAACATCAATTAGCCATGTTCCATGTCATGTAAGTGAATTTACCAACTTCCCTTGTTCTGTTAAATGGAGTGTAAACCATAAACACTATTTATTTGAATTTACACTGTTCTTACTATATTAGGTGTCCACTCCACCCAGCATTGGGGTAAGTAGATAACCCTTCGCGTGTTAAAAGAATTGCAGAACGCCCCGGGGCAAATCCAATCTGTGGCGTTAGTGAACTTTATTCTGCTTGTAAGAGAAGCGAGCGGGAAAGGAGTTCTCAGCGTGTGCAGCGGGTGATAATAGACAAGAACAGTCTTAGAATATTTTCCACTTCACTTACAGGACATTATTTTTCAGGGAATAAAGTCATTCCTGTATATGCTGCTAATATTGTCTAACATTATGAATAACAGATTGCAAATTGCCGTAACAAAATCCATGCAAAACACGAGAGCACGTAATTTTTATTGGCAATTTTTTGTTTCTTATAAATGTTGTGTTTTATATTATTATTATTATTATTATTATTATTATTATTATTATTATTATTATTATTATTATTATTATTATTATTATTATTATTATTATTATTATTATTATTATTATTATTAAACAGGCTGATGATACGTTTGCAATAAACTAATTAATCCTTTTAACGCAGTAGGCATTTTTAACCAGGTGGGAATTAACAAGCAATAGTCATGGGATTAATGAACAAAGCGATTAACTATTATTAAAATGAACAATATTCCAGTTGTAAACCAATGGTTTGTTGTGTGTTTGACAATTTACGCACGCTTTGTTGTACTACATAATCATTATATCAATATTACACGAAACAATGCTACTGCTGAAGTTAGGATTGGAAAACCAGTATTACAAACTTCCTAAGACATATTGTCAACGTCTCATTGACTCAGAGTGCGATATATTAATTACACTACTGAGGTTAACATCATATTAGTGAATAATATTGATTAAAATGCTAATACCAAACAATGAAATTACGATTAATCTGCCTGCCTGGTGTGTATGTGTGTGTGTGTGTGTGTGCATGCGCTCACTGCAAACGGGTATTACCCAGTAGCAGAGTTAAATGTACAAATGAAGATCACCAAGAATAAGTGTACGAACAATATCCACAGCCATATCCCATGCATAAGTTTACTACGTTCCACTATTTTCTTAAGGGAGTGTAAACTATAAACATTATTTGTTTAAATTTGTACTCTTCAATTACAAACTGAATCATCACTTTTAAGTAATTTTTGTGTTTAATATGTTTTACACTCTCACGCTGATTTGTTGAATTTGTTGTGTATCACTGTTAAGCAGGCAGCTGTTATTTTTGCAACGAAATGTCTAGTCTTTTAGGTTGATTCTGCATTTTCGTCCACGTGGGAAGTAGAAAACAATAAAACCATCGTATTAATGAACAAAGCGATGAATCAATCAATTGATTTCCGAGCCGTAAACTCTTATCATTTACCATACGCTCTGTTATTCTAAGTAGCCACCATTTCATTATTACACGAAGCATCGGAACTGCTGAATAAATGAATGCCTGTATTATACATTTCCTTGGACATGTCAACAATGTCTCATTGATTCAGAGCGCGAAATATTAATTGCAATCATAAGACTAACATCACATTAACAAATCATATTGATAAATAATTCCTAATAACAGAAACATTGAAACTGCGATAGGTAAAAACCTCGATAATAATTCTCATTACAGAAAAAAAAGCCATAAGCCCTGCTACGTAAAAGGCACACTCTATGAAAATTGACAAGGCAATATAAAATTAGTATATTTTAATCCCGTGTAAGCATGAAACAGATTTATATATACAAATACAAAGGAATACAATGGAAAAATGCGAATTGTTCATAAGCCGCCGATCTAAGCAATAACTAAAGCTAGTGTCTTGAAACAGTTATTAGTTATGTTCTGTGTTAGTTATTGCCGAACACATGACGTGCACGAATGTTTTGACGGCGATCATCAAGGAGGGTCGCGTTCTAAGTGATAATGTTGGTCTTCTGTGGTGATCAATTCTGATGCTTCCTTAGTCGCCAATTTCACAACAGAACATTTCCAGAAATTCGCTAGATATTAAGCATGATTTGTTATTCCGTCGTATTTTCACTTATTGTGTTCATGTTAGCGGCGCCGTGGCGGAGTGGTTAGACCATTTGTATATCACCAAAGTGGCCCAGGTTCGATCCCAGAGACCCACATGTGGGATTTGTGGTGGACGAAGCGGCGTCTGGACGGGTTTTCTCCCGTTTCCCCGCCACTCATTCCACCAACGGCTCCATAATCACCTTTCCAGTCATCCATTGCACCTACATTTCATATTATCCTCTTTCTCACTCTCTATTTGGTGCTGGGCTGACCACCCGCTTGCAGGTCTTCACTCTGTCCGCTCCCCAAAAGCGTCTTACCCTAGGCGCTGGCTTGTAAGTCCTAGGGAGTATCAGTCCACCATAAGGGAAGGGCAATCAATAAAGAGGAAGTGTTCATTTTGAAATTTTGCCGCCCTGGACGGTGGCACGGCTCAAACCCCCAATCCCCTTGAGCCAGACCTTAGTATAATCATCAGGGCCCGGATTTTGATGACCAAAATACTTTTAAAATGAGCTATACAATGACCGCAAAATAAAAAAATAGTTGCATGAAAAAGTGCTTTATCAGATTTGTGGCTGTTCTATATCTAGGTCGTTTTCCTCTGCCCATGTCTCTAATCCTATTATTGCCTTTTGCACGTCCACTCTAAGCCTAATCTAAACTGCAACAATACCGGTCTTTACTATGCTGCAAGTTGAAACTTTCGCCATTTAATTACATGTTATTCCGATAAGGATGGTCGTGCCAAAAATCAAACTATTTGCAAGGTCCTCATAAAATCCCAATTCGAATTGCGATTTCTAGCATATACGTTTCGTGACATTACCACGGAGCGTTAGCCTTAAAGCAATAGAAGGTGACACACTTGGTTACACATAATTCAGCTAAAAGCAGTCCATTATGTTGATGGTTCCGTAAGGGGATGCCGCTGGCAGGGATTTTACTGCAGCTGAAAGAAGAGCGCAATTTTCAGCTGAAGGAGCTAAGGAGCTACCTTCTTCATATATAGTAATATTCCATCAGTGAGAGATTGTCACAACGGGGAGCTGCACCGAGTCAACAGCTGCTGCGTTCCCTGCTACGGTCACCGGCATGTCATCTTTTTCTCCCCCCCTAGGGGTTCTTCACACATGTGATGTGACGTTCTGAGTTTTTGTTTCAGTCATAATGAATTAAACCATCCGCAGCGGTGCTTAAAATACGTAAGTCAGTGATAAGTTTGTGATAAAAACACACTTCTGTCAGCAGCAACACTACCAACAACAGCGGTGAGGCTGATAGTGTAGTTTTGCTATAGTGTTGCTCTTTGGCCTTCACGATGCAACTGAAATGGGATCCATGCTTTAAGCTCATAATCGGGCACAGGAATTTCTAAGCATTAAAGCTGGAACGGAAGGAGATAAAGTTGAACTGTGCAGCTGGATAACTGTTAGTTCGCAAAGTTTACCTCGGCTATGACTCATATCTCGTGGGCTGTAGAGCATTGGTGAAATAATGAACTCTGAATTAATTTCTCCTGCGAACTTTTATTTCCAAGCCACATATATTGTTATTATGTACAGATTAGTTTTCTCTCTTGCAACCCTCGCGAAAATGGTTCATTCGCGACACTGACTTTCCTGATTATTTTATGAATCGCGTTTCGTAAACAGTGGCGGCAGGCAGTCAAAATTTTAGGGTAGGCAAGGTGTAACAGCAACCACAACGACGACGACGACAACAACAATAACAACAACAACAACAACAACAACAATAATAATAATAATAATAATAATAATAATAATAATAATAATAATAATAATAATAATAATAATAGTAATAATAATAATAATAATAATAATAATAATAATAATAATAATAATAATAATAATAATAATAATAATAATAATAATAATAATAATAATAATAATAATAATAATAATAATAATAATAATAATAATAATAATAATAATAATAATAATAATAAATAGTCGTAGTAGTCGTAGTCGTCGTAGTACAGTAGAACCCCGTTTATCCGAAATAAAGGGGCGAAGTCATTTCGGATAACGCAAACAATAGATATATCGTTTGGTTGTTTAATAAGTGCAGAGTGAATGAGTGTGACTTACGGACGAATTACCGCCAAAACTAAAATGAATGAAGAAATTGAAAAATTGTCTGACTGTAACACTGTGTTAAATAGCTAAAACACTCCTCTTTTCATTGCCAGTGCGCCGCGAAAGCAGACTTTGTAATAGTTAACTAATTAAGTCGGTCATACTAGTACTACAACACACTGGTATTACACAGTGATAGCAAAACGATTCGGGTCTCTGAGATGTTCTCTCGTAGAGTATGGCTGTTCGGAAAAAGTCGCATAAATTCGGATTTGGGCAGGCAAGTCTTCCGAGTGCTGGCAGACGCGTCTACGCATGCTCGGAGTGCATACACAGACGGAATGTTTCCTTATCCATGTTCAAGGGCCTCGTACTGAGGAAAGGGGGCCGGGCCGGCAGAGGTTAAGCTTGCTGGCTCTCCACTACCCAGGTTCCATGCGTATCATTTCTGCCGCGCGTTTCAAACACGCAGCGCAGTTTTGATGAATCGGAATTGAGACTCAAGGATTTGATCATGCTTTTCTGAACTGCAATTTAGGGAAAATGACGGTTCAAATGATAAAATGCAGAATCATAGTTAAACATTATTTGTTGATGTATTGCGGTAGGGCAGGCAATGCCTACCCTGCCTATCCTGAGGATCCGCGCTTGTTCGTAAACGTGTTGTGAATTTATGCGTCCTTGTGAGTTTCCGAGACTTAGACTTTGTTATGTTCTGTCGGGGAGAGGCACGTGGAGTTTCTTTCGACGTGAGTCTTACAATGATTATACGGGGCGCGCGCTTTCTGAGTCGTGCCTTCCAGTTTTGTTATCAACAATGACCCCTAGATTTTCCCTCTCCTATCGGCAGTTCTACGTTTCTCATTGGTGGACCTTTTGTTTGCATTGTTTAACGACCGTATGTTAACGACGCTTTACTACTTTTTAGATGCATGACTTCTGAATATCATTGCTATCACGTTTATTCACAATCTGATGTGTTACATTCATTTGACTTTCTCTACCAATTCTTCAATAAACTATTCTTAGAAAGTCTTATTCTTCTATTTCATGCCACTCGAGATAAATACTTGTAGAAAGGTTTTATCACGTGTTTTCTTGTAGGAGAGCACCCTAGGCTTAGGTAAGCGATAATCAAATCTTTCAAGAGCGGCTACTATATTCTAACCACTCATTGGTGCAATTAATTCTGCACAGACTTTCCCTTCTCAGACAAGACTTTTGTGCTTTCTAGCACACTTACTTACCTTTACTTACCGGTGGGTAAGATTATACGGTCAAAGCCATCAGTTTTTTAACTGGTAAGGCGCCTTCGGGTCGGGCCCTCTATAATCTGCGCCTAACAGCGCCCACTAAACTTTACAAATTACGACAATCA
This sequence comes from Tenodera sinensis, assembly GCA_030765045.1. Lineage (NCBI taxonomy): Eukaryota > Metazoa > Arthropoda > Insecta > Mantodea > Mantidae > Tenodera > Tenodera sinensis. The sequence goes on along the minus strand of CM060963.1, from coordinate 33,570,568 downwards.
TGGCATGTCCCCGGACAAACGAGTCGACCGATTCCAAACTGTATTAGCTACAGGGAGGTAATATTTCACTATTTTTGGATGAACCGCTCATTCAAGGGCCCACACTGCCTCTGGAAGAGAACTCCCGCTCCATTCTGCTACTTGAACGCCAGACTAGGCAAGCCTATATCACACAGGCAGACCTCAAGCTACTGGAGATTTTGCCCAAAGATGAAGTGCCCCGACAGGAACTCACACACCTGTACCGCTCCATGGCTGTACACAGAGCACGTGTTGATGCCATTGCCAGCTATTTGGCCCATCATGACCAAGCTGTGCACTCGTCACAATGGCAAACGGTGCAGGCGAAGAGGAAGCGAAACATCCCCGCTCCTGCTGCATCCTCCGTTCCTTTAAGCACGGCAAACCAGTTTCAACCTCTGGCCACCACCTCTGCGGCGCAAGATCCTGCACCAGAGTGCATGGAGGAAGATGCACCTCTTCCAGCAAGAAACTCACCTCCTCCGACAAACATTGCCGCACAGCCACTACAACAACGGCTTAAACGGCCTACCCCAATTTTCCTGCGCAATCCAGCAGACGCCAGGAAAAGTATTAGCGCCGTACTATCAGAAAAGGCTAATTATACCTTAAAGAATCTCAGAGGAACAGTGGCTTTACTTCCGACATCGCCCGATGACCACCGCTTTCTCCGTAAGCATATGGTAAACAGCAGATTGAAGGAGTTACTACTCTCCTTCCAGAAGACCGGTTCCTGCACGTCACCCTTAAGGATATCCCGGTCTTCATTTCAGAAGATGAGGTCAGGGACCTATTGTCCCAGAAAGGGTACACGGTGGAACGTGTAGCCCAGCTAACAACCAGAGGACCCAACCCGCAACCACTGCCACACTTCCGCGTCGCTCTGAAAAAGACAGAGAACGCAAGAAACATTTTCGCCGAAACACATATATTTCATGCAGTTATTCGAGTGGAAACCTTTAGGCCACCACCACGTCCTCAACAATGTACGAACTGTCAAAAGTTCACACATAGTGCTGCGGGCTGTTTGCTGCAACCTATCTGTGCCTTTTGTGGAGAGACTGGCCACAAGAGAGTAAACTGCCAGAGATTAGCAATACCTGGCTCCACTCCACGCTGCTGTAACTGCGGCGATTCACATTCCTGCAGATATGCCAAATGCCCGGTGTGGCAGGAAGCCCGATTGGAATTGATAGCCAACAAACAGGGACGCATGTCCAAATTCAACGCCAGACCTCAGGTTCCTCACCACCTGGAACTGCCACGCGAAGCCTTCACTGGAGCCCGATGGCCCGGACTTCCTAGCCAAACTCCAATCACTTTCCCCAGCTATGCAGCGGCCACTGTAGGAAGTCAAGAGCCCCAACCTGCACCAGCCCCTGTCGCACCTCCTCAGCCTCAGCGGCAACCAGTTGTGCACTCTACACAACCATCTACCACCCCGACAGCCCCGCCACGGCCACAACAACCTGCACAGCAGAGAATAACTCAACCAAGAGTCACTCGTCAGCAGCAGCCAACTTCTGACTCCTCCCGGCCTCGCCCACCTCAGCAGAACTCTCCTCCCACTGTTCCGGATGAGGCCTTCTTGAACACGATGAAACAAATTCCCATCCCACTTCAGCCTGAGTTTGCGGCTTTCCTGGCGGAAGCTCTCAGCACCAGACCACAAAACATCCACCCCTATACGATCTTCGTACACACCGTCCTCTCCTTCACTATCCACTATGGGTGCTAGGCCAGATGGAAGATTAAATATTCAATCCCTGAAGATCTGTTCTTGGAATGCCAATAGACTTCGCTACAAATTACGCGAAACAACCAACTTTGTGGCCCCAAAGGGCATTCAGGTCCTTCTCATCCAAGAAACACATCTTTCACCAACACACAAAGCTACCATTCCAGGTATGCTTTGCTACCGGACCGACAGGGCTGACGGCTATGGTGGAACCGCCATCTACGTGAATCGTAGCGTTACTCATCACCAACTTTTCACCACCCCGACTACCAACCTGGAAACCACTGGAGTCCAAGTGGAGACCAACAAAGGACCACTCAGACTTTTTTCTGTCTACATTCCCCCTGGTCGTCCCATCCTTGACCAGGAGCTAAACACCTTGTTTACCAGCAACATAGCCACTATCGCTTTGGGCGATTATAATGCAAAAAGCCCCGCTTGGAACTCTACAGTGCTTACCAGTCGGGGTAGAATCCTGGAACGCTACGTGCAAGCAAACAATATAGTGGTTCTCTCGCCATCATCTCCAACCATGGACTACAGAGGTCGTCGTCCCCCAGATTGACTGGAAATTGCGCTGGTCAAGAACACAACACTTCATTCTCAAATATTTTCCCTTCCAGAACTGACTTCCGACCATTACCCTCTGCTACTGATCTTCCATACCAAACCAAACTACAAAACACAATCCCTCTTTCCATCTCCCAGGCGAGTCGATTGGAAAACATTCTCCAGCATAATGGCTGACCTGCCAGCACCTATAGACCCCTGTACTACGATACAGGAAGTGGACTTACTGGTGGACCACCTCACCACATCCATCTCTACAGCCATTACACAAGCCACTCCACCGAGCAGAGGACCCGCTCAAGCGGTCAGGAAGTTGCCTCGTCACCTCCGTGACCTAATTGCCAACAAAAACAGAGCCCGCCGACGAGCTCAACACACTGGAAGCCCTCTCGACCGTAGAGAATACAATCGCCTGCAACGTGTGTTAAAAATGGAACTGACCGACTATTTCAATGCCGACTGGGAGCGAAAATGGTCTTCACTTGATACCACAGACAACTCACTTTGGCAGATGTCCAAAGCCTTGCTCCGTTTGCCCACACAGGACAAACCCATTCGACATGGCACTCGTGTTGCACAATCTGCCCGAGAGAAGGTCGAACTGATGGCGGAATTCCTTGAAGACACCTTCCATCCAGCAGACACCTGTGACCTAGAACTCAGGCATCAAGTCGAAGGCCAAGTCGCTGACTTTTTATCCCGGCCCTTCCTGCCAGAAGATACAACTCCAACCACTGTAGAGGAAGTTCGTAGTCTACTTTCTAGTGTCGCCCCCTACAAAGCTTCTGGGTTCAACAACATACCGTATGCGGCTCTTAAGGCCCTACCACAGCAGTGGTTGGCCCTTCTCGTACATTTATTTAACACCATCCTTCAACTGGTGTACTTTCCGCAGGCCTGGAAACATGCCAAGGTGATTACACTGCCAAAACCAGGGAAAGACACTTCCTCCCCTGACGGTTATCGACCCATCAGTTTACTTCCTTCTCTAAGCAAGCTATTTGAGAAGATTGTGCAGGCACGCCTCCAAAACTTCCTGGATACCCATCAGATCCTCAAATCGGAGCAGTTTGGCTTTCGCAGGAAACACTCCACCACTCACCAACTTCTTCGGCTGGTGGACGACCTTCTCAAAGGTTTTAACAACCGACAGTTTGTGGTCTCCCTCTTCCTCGATATTTCACGGACCTTTGACTCTGTCTGGCATGAGGGGCTCCTTTACAGACTTATCCACTACGACATTCCTCCCCATATTGTTCATCTTCTCCATTCCTATCTGCATAATAGAACCTTTTCCGGCTGCAAAGAAGATGTATTCTCCATTTCTCGACCCATCCATGCAGGAGTCCCCCAGGGAAGTGTTCTCGGGCCGCTTCTGTTCTTGATATACATAAATTCCTTGCCATCATACCCTGGATGTACCCTCTACCAGTTTGCAGACGACACCGCCATTGCCACTGCCTCTATTAAACATAGAGTAGCAGCAAACAGGCTGCAACGATATGCCGACTCTTTGACAGCATGGTTTTCCACCTGGCGCCTGAAGATAAACCCCACCAAGTCACAGGCAGTCACCTTCACCAGGGCGAGTGGTGCAGGCAGATCCTCCTGAACTCCAAATAGCTGGTGGTAGAGTTCACTGGTCCAACAGAGCCAAGTACCTTGGAGTTATACTAGACCACAAACTCACCTGGAAGCCACACATAGAAGACCTCACAAACAAAATCAATCGAAGGATGGCTATGCTGTACCCTCTTTATAACAGAAAATCGGCAATGTCAGTTCCCAACAAACTAATACTTTACAAGCAGATTCTCCGACCAGCTCTTACCTACGATTGCCAAGTCTGGGGCATTGCAGCTGCTTCTCATCTCCAGAGACTACAAACCCTTCAGAATCGATATCTACGCATATCTACTGATGCAGACTGGTATATTCCCAACAAAAACATCCACCAAGACTTATCTATCCCCACTCTCACAGACTATATCCTATCTCTCTCTCGCACGTTCTACAATGCCCTGCCACAAAGCTTCAATACCCTGATCCGTGGCCTCGGGGAATATGACATTGACCCCGGGGAAACCTACAAACGCCCCAGACTTCTTCTTGGACAAAATTAATCAACTCAATTCCCATAAAAAAATCTCAATGCCATATACTTAACAAATTTCCGACAACTTTTCCACCGCCTTACCACAGTCCCATTCTCTTATATCATCCTCTAAGCCAGTAAAGGACTTGTCCTGGCATGGCATTTGTCTTGAGGCCCACCACGGTGGAATCCCTCATGCGACACCCACCTAATTCTTTCTTTGAAGAGCTGGTTGTTATATGATGGCTTTATAATTTCATTCTCTTTGCATGGCCAGGATATACAAATAACGAATAACTGCTTCCTATTTAAGAAAAGTATTAATATTTGAAAATTTAAACCAATAATAAGAAATTATCTTGGAAACGGTTATTTCCACAAAAAGTTATTTGTGATAAAGTGTGTGCTTTAATGAGGTCTACATTTCTTGTATAGTAAGATTTTATTTATTCTTTACGGTTTACGAGTTATCTAAGTCATCCAGAATGAAGAGGTCTTCATTCACAGAAAATTCTAAACATGTACCATATTTCATTTTTTATGAAAACGTGTAGTAAAATTTTAATCAAAATCGTTAGAGCCATTTTTGGCAAAATACAACTTGTTGAATATTTTTTATGAAAAGTGTAATTTGCGATTGGGAGATTTTCTTGAAAACCCTTGTGTCCGCATTCTTGGAAGGTGCTGAATTTGAATACCCAGTTTGGTATTTAACCAAGTTTTCGTTTTTGAGTTTACGGTGTTTACGGATACAGACACAGGCGCGCGCGCACGCACGCACACACACATACTCTCTCTCCCTCTCTCTCTCTCAAACACATATACATTCTTCTAAAAATGTTCTTTTTTGGATTCATGTAGCGTCAAAACATGTATTTTCGCTGAGACCTTAGAACCGAATTTTTGGGTGGAATACAATACTCTCCTTAAAGACTAATCCTGCGGCACAAAAGCCCTTTCCGGGCCAAGTTACGTTGAAATCTTGATATTATATTTTTGCATGGATGCAGTACATTCTTTCACTACTAGGCAGATCACAGAAAAGGTAATATTAATATTAATTTTATTTGACTACTAGAATGTTTTTAAAGTGGAGATGAATAGTTTCTGGGGTCACTATGACAATTGCTGCCACGTCTGTCAAAACGGCAAAGCTTGAACTGTTCTCAAAGACGAAAAGCACGCCTAAACATTTTTGCTTTCTCACGTCACTCAAAGGAGCCATTTGCAGGGGTCTTTACAGCCTATTGGTGAAATCAAATTCGCGTGAAAGCTAGCACTTAAAAGCGAACGTGCCGCATCACAGCATGTTGCCTACAGCTGGTCAATTATCGCTACCCTCCTGCCTATTACGCGCTGTGGTCTAGATCTCTGAGAACCCCATTACAGTTACAGTTCTGGGCTGAGGTCATGTTCTGAGTGAATTTCATATGGTATATTACATTTCTTCGGAATGAAGAGGATCATTCCAAAAAATTGAAGACATACATTTTATGTGTTATGCATATATCTTAAATATATGAAATATATCGTATTTTCAATAAAAATCTTAGTAATTTTCCAGAAAATAAAGCAACAGTGAAACGTTTTCCATGTAAAGGTTGTTTGAACTGGAGGATTTCCTTGAAAATCTTCGTGTCGTATCTTTAAAAAGTACTGAACTTAAATATCACGTCTAGCATTTAGTTAACACTTCTTTTTGATTTGTGCTATCCACACACGCGCGCGCGCGCGCGCGACATTTTTTCTAAAACTGCTACAATTGTTTTTTTAATACTTGGTGGGAAATGTAAAATTAAAGGAGACGATTGTGCGTGCCTAGAGAATAAACAATTAGTATCTGAATAGATTAGTCTGAACGTTAGAGCTCCTTTTCTCGAACATAATTGTTTTAGATTTTTAATTATAGAAATATTTTCAATTTAATAAATGGTACAACCATAATTTTTATTCACGTTGCTCTAAAAGTTTATACCTTCATTATTTTCCATTGAAAGGTAACCCGGGTACCTAGTTAAAGTTAAATTGAACAAACACGTAGTAGTAACGATTTGTTAGCAATTAGTTAATATTTCATGTTTTACCGCGTCAAGTGCTTGTAATATCGAATTTCAATATTTATTTACAAACTCCATTTGCCGTGGAACTTTTTGAGTAATTCGTGATTAATGGGGTTCGAACCTATATACAGCTACCGCGAAATGAGGTGATTGCAAGCTACCTCCACAAGGGCGGAGCGTGACGTCATTGTGCGGGTACAGTGTCAGCACAAATCACACTGCCCACAACACATAGTGTTCATTAGTTCCACACAGTAAAATGCCTGCAGCACGAAAATCGAAATATTCACGTATTGCTGAACTGGTACAAGAATTTGGGAGTGAACATTTTACTACAAATGGCGACAACGTTGAATGTAAGTTATGCAAAAACATTCATGCGACAATCTATCACGGCGGCCAGTGTGGCAAGTGCTTCGACGTGCTATCTTGCCTAATATTGCATTGCAAAGTATATATTGGGTGGCCCCGTAGCTCATTCGGTAGAGCACCTGCCTGTTGTGCAAGGGGTCCCGGGTTTAGTTCCCGGCCTGGAGCGTGGGGATTTTTCTTTAACTAGGATTATTCCCCATCCTCTCAAGAGTCTGGAAGTATAAATGGGAGTGTGAATTTGATGTAATAAATTAAAAAAAAAAAAAAAAAAAAAGGAAATACCAAAGAAACCCAAACCCAAAGTTAAAAATCACCGTTAACCACCATTGTTCCAAGAGGTTAAAAGCCGCCGATAGGACTGACCTTCGGTGTTAAAAGCGGCATATAAATGGAACATTTAAAATATATTTATTTTTGAAGCAGTGCTTGGTTATGCAGACCCCTTTTAATACCTGCAGGTATTCCTATACCCCATACCCCTCCTAACTAGCGTAGGCCTCTTAAGTATGTGATTTCATGTCACAGGACCAGCAAAGCTTGCAACAGGGCATTCTTTTAGTGGTTTATTTATGCATGCGACGTATTGCACTGTGTATTGTTGGAAAAACAGTTCTGCAAGCCTGTTCCACATCTGTTACGATATATCTCTGCATGTTGTACTATTGTTATGAACTCTTAACTCGAAGGAAAAAAAAAAAAAAAAAAAAAAAAAAACGGCGTTAGACTGTAGACTACATCCATAAACTGCAATGTTCGTGAACCACGAAAATTGCTTCTTCTTTTCACGATCCTGGTAATTGTCTGAGGCAACATTCCAAATTGAACTCAAAATGCAAATTTATTATATAAAATATTCAGTGTCCATACTTGAGAAAAGTCTGAACGACGACAATCTGATCACTCTCGCAACATGGAAAAGCACAAATCACACTTAAAAATAAAACTTTTTGGATTTCCTAAAAGTTGTTGCAGTTGTAGCATTGACTCAACTGTTCCACTCACAATGTGACAACGCGACGTGCATAAACGCACCCATATACACACCTTTCCATGTATATTAAGGTAATACAACTGTGGTAAGTGCCGTGCGAACTTAAGACCATACTACATACATATTTTGACGTCATATGATACAGAATATAGCACCACTGTCGCGTTGCATGGCAAATTAATGCTTCCATTTATTTCAATGCATTTTCAGGTTACATCGCAGTTTCTCACACGACACTGATTGGTTTGTACAAATGGGGCCTAAGCTGTGGGAAGACAAGTATTTTCTCTCTCTCTCTCTCTCTCTCTCTCTCTCTCTCGGGGGCAACTGATAGGAAAGTTTCGCCGAAATGTGCATCTCTTGAAGGTACATGCTTTTCCAACTTTACATTAGGATTACAAAGGAATTATGAGAAGTAATGCCACGAGTGATCGTTAAATTATCCATAAATTCTCGAGTCACGAAGTGAATTTATCTAGACAATTCGACATCATGAGTTGCATTTATTAAGAGTATTTCACGAATTAAAGGATAATATGTATAGTCTATAGAATATTGTCTAAGTGATGTATTATAAGTACATCCTCTTAAAAGATACACGAAGCAGCCATACATATATCAGCGTCCATTGTACGACCTACAAGATTGCCATAATGATGCTCCAACCTTTTAAGATGTTAGTAATGTCAGGAGTTGAATTATCTGGTGTTAATTTATAATTTCATTGAATAAAAAATTTTTCAAACTCATTCCAAAAATATTTCATGTTGTATTCTGTGTTCTGGGGTTCTCCCTTTGAATTATTTAGTCTATTTCAGCGTTAGATGGTTCACTGAAGCCAGAGAAAGCAATTTTTGACATTTGAATAGCACTCTGTTGCATCAAATTACGTAAGTGTTGCGCTCCTGTAGGACAGTGCAGCTAAGTTCTTTAACCTTATCATAGCATAAGAAAAGCAGGGGAGGTGATTATTAAAATTCAGAGGAGGTGGTAATGAATTTTTCGCGAATGAAGACTGTCATTGGTTGAAAGTCGAAATTCTTATGCACATGATCTCAACTAAGTGGAATAGCCAAAGTAGCACTAGTTTTAATTTCTTCTGCTTAATCCTCAAAGTCAGGGACCAACGTCCGTAGCAGCTAACCATTGCAAATGCTAGGAACCCTACCATGACGTCAACTCCAGCGTTTGAACTGTGTGAAAGATCATCTCGTATGCGGGAGTCAGAAAGAATGCTATTGGAAACTGGGGGCAGGAACAAATCAGGACGATAACAGAGATGCTGCAGGAAGAGATGGAGCAAACCAAGTGGAAGGATGAGCTCCCCAAGGGAGCATTTCCTGGCGAGCTCAACACCCCCTCGAGCCGTTTCCTCTTCAGGGGTGAGTGAGTGAGTGAGGGTAGGTTTGGTAATTGAAACGTAGTCCCTTCGTTGTGCAAACATTTTCATGATCCAGCAACGTCACCTAACTTGTGCCTTTGGGCGCATTAATGAGACAGATATCTCTTGGCGATCGTTTTTCAGGAAATTAGAAACTTAATGGTTTCCTGGAGTTATAGATCCGAAGGGGAAACAATTTCCGATAATTTTCTGCGACACTTCTGCCCTAATCACTTTAGCTTTATATTCTAAACACTTTTGTTTTCACTCTTTTGCCCATCCACGGCAGAACGGTTCCATACATTAACCATAGAAAATGTTCTCAAATTGTTTGAGGCTTACATTTTAAGCTGATAATGCATCATCTGCGTTGATACTAAGAGTTACCTGAACTACTTTGACATAAGATCATCTCAGCAGTATGAGCTACTTCCAAAAATAGGTCCCATTAGGTATTGTAACTGCACCTAGAAGAAGAAGAAGAAGAAGAAGAAGAAGAAGAAGAAGAAGAGGAGTAGGAGGAAGAGGAAGAGGAAGAGGAAGGGGAAGGGGAAGGAAAAGGGAAAGGGGAAGGGAAAGGAGAAGAAAAAGGGGAAGGGGAAGGAGAAGGAGAAGAAGAAGAACGAGGAGGAGAAGGAGAAGCAGAAGAAGGGAAGAGGAAGAGAAAGAGGAGGAAGAGGAAGAAGAGGAAGAAGAGGAAGGAGAGGAAGGAGAGGAAGGAGAGGAAGAAGAGCAACAAGAGCAAGAAGAGGAAGTAGAGGAAGAAGAGGAAGAAGAGGAAGAAGAGGAAGAAGAGGAAGGAGAGGAAGGAGAGGAAGGAGAGGAAGGAGAGGAACAAGAGCAACAAGAGCAAGAAGAGGAAGTAGAGGAAGAAGAGGAAGAAGAGGAAGAAGAGGAAGAAGAGGAAGGAGAGGAAGGAGAGGAAGGAGAGGAAGGAGAGTAACAAGAGCAACAAGAGCAAGAAGAAGTAGAGGAAGAAGAGGAAGAAGAGGAAGAAGAGGAAGAAGAGGAAGGAGAGGAAGGAGAGGAAGGAGAGGAAGGAGAGGAACAAGAGCAACAAGAGCAAGAAGAGGAAGTAGAGGAAGAAGAGGAAGAAGAGGAAGAAGAGGAAGAAGAGGAAGGAGAGGAAGGAGAGGAAGGAGAGGAAGGAGAGGAACAAGAGCAACAAGAGCAAGAAGAGGAAGTAGAGGAAGAAGAGGAAGAAGAGGAAGAAGAGGAAGAAGAGGAAGGAGAGGAAGGAGAGGAAGGAGAGGAAGGAGAGGAACAAGAGCAACAAGAGCAAGAAGAAGTAGAGGAAGAAGAGGAAGAAGAGGAAGAAGAGGAAGGAGAGGAAGGAGAGGAAGGAGAGGAAGAAGAGGAAGGAGAGGAAGAAGAGCAACGAGAGCAAGAAGAGGAAGTAAGAGGAAGAAGAGGAAGAAGAGCAACAAGAGGAAGAAGAGCAACAAGAGCAAGAAGAGGAAGTAGAGGAAGAAGAGGAAGTAGAGGAAGAAGAGGAAGAAGAGCAACAAGAGGAAGAAGAGCAACAAGAGCAAGAAGAGGAAGTAGAGGAAGAAGAGGAAGAAGAGGAAGAAGAGGAAGGAGAGGAAGGAGAGGAAGGAGAGGAAGAAGAGCAACAAGAGCAAGAAGAGGAAGTAGAGGAAGAAGAGGAAGAAGAGGAAGAAGAGGAAGAAGAGCAACAAGAGCAAGAAGAGGAAGTAGAGAAAGAAGAGGAAGAAGAGGAAGAAGAGGAAGAAGAGGAAGAAGAGGTAGAAGAGGAAGAAGAGGAAGAAG